>CAUYRH010031765.1:0-71514 GCA_963574655.1 Perodicticus potto
TCCCCACTTGAAATCTCTCCCTCTACCAGGAGCTTTGGTGTTTTCTGTATTCTTTTCTGTAAATCAATTCTGTCTTACCACGGAGGGGTGGGGGGTGGGGGAAATAATGTAATGAAGAATAATAAAATACATATATTTAAAGTAAAAAAAAAAAAGAAAGTCACGCTCTCCCTTACTCCATTCCAGTGAGACAGGTTTTCACGTTGCCAAACCCAACAATTTTTTCTTGGCCTCATCTTAATTTCTTCAGAGTTCTGAACACAAGTGACCACTCTTTCTCCCACCTTTTTGCTTGTGGTACCACTTGTCCTCAGTTTTCCTTTTATCTCACTGGTTGCTCTTTGTTAATTTCTTTCCTGGTTCCCCATCCCTCAACATCCTAGGTCCTCTTCTTTTCTCTATTTACATAACCTCATCTAGTCTGTGCCATTAAATAGTACTCTAAATTACAGACTCAAGTATCCAATGTCTTACAAGATACATTTACTTGTTTATTAAATGGGCATCTCAAACTTTTCTGGCTGAAATAGTTCTTTTTTCCTTAATTTTTTTTTTTTTAAAAGAGATGAGGCCTCTCTCTGTTGCCCAGGCTGGTATTAAATTCTTGGCCTCAAGCGATCTTCCTGCCTCAGCTTCAACGGAAGCTGGGACTACAGGCCTGAGCCACTGTGCTGGGATCTGAAACATCTCTTGATTCACTTTTCTCTCCCATTCAAATTTGCTCCTCTCTCTGCTGCCTATTATCACTAACTGTCACTAGTTTTTAATTAGTTGTTCAGGTCAAATATATAGATCAGAGGCAATGATTTTTATTTTCCTCACATCCCGCATCAGCAGCCAGTGGTTTCAAATACACTCTCAAAATATGCTCTGAGTCTGACTACTTCCCACCCTCTCCGCTGTCCACCCTAGTCCAGATGGTCTACTATAATAGATTTCCCTGCCTCCCCTTTGTTCTCTCACAGCCCATTCTCAGAGACAAAGCAGCAAAACTGATCTTGTTATTAACCTGCAATTAAATGTCTTCCCTCCTTCAAAACCATACAACAGTTTCCTATCATACTTAGAATAAAACCAGTAAAACCTTACATCCTACAAAACTATATCTAATCTGGGCCCCTGCCTATTTCTCTGAACTTATCTCCTAGCAATCTTGTCCCCTTTCTTCATTATGTTCCAGTCTCACTGGTTTTCTTCCAGTTCCCCAATCAGGCTAAGTTTGTTCCCACACGAAGACCTGTACTTTTATTCGCCCTTTCGCCAAATATTCATATTGCTCACTCCTTTCCCTCATTCAGATTGACTGCTAAAACACTTAAAAAAGGCAAAAGTCCTCTTCCCTCCCTCCCCCATCCTGTTACTATTTCCTTTCATTGCTTTATTTATTTATTTTTGTGAGACAGTCTCTCAAGCTGTCACCCTGGGTAGTGCCATGGCGTCACAGCTCACAATAACCTCAAACTCTTGGGCTCAAGAGATTCTCTTGCCTCAGTCTTCCAAGTAGCTGGGACTACAGGCGCCCACCATAATGCCAGGCTATTTTACTGTTATTGTTGCAGTTGTCATTGTTGTTTTAGCTGGCCTGGGCCAGGTTTGAACCCACCAGCCTCAGTGTATGTGGCATCCTACCCACTGGGCTACAGGCACTGCCATTATTGCTTTATTTTTTTAATAGCTAATTTCCCCCTTCTTATTAAAACTAATTTTATTTTTTATTTTTATTTTTTTTGTAGTTTTTGGCCGGGTCTGGGTTTGAACCCGCCACCTCCGGCATATGGGACCGGTGCCCTACTTCTTATTCTTTTGAGCTATAGGCGCTGCCCAAAACTAATTTTAAAGTAAAAAATGAATGTGAATGTTTCTCATTATTAAAAAAGAAAAGCAAACAATACAGATGAAATTCAACCTCCCTTCAACTACCTCTCTTAATCCCCTCCCCAGAAGTACTCATTTGATATGTATCCTTGTAGAGCTCTTCTTTGTCCATTTAAATACATAAGTATCTGTAAAAACAAAAATGTTTTATTTCTGTTCTATAACAAACTTCAAAATATGCCCTTGCATTCCTAGTCATTATAGGTATATTTCATTTTTAATTGTGGTTTATTAATGAACACAACCTATTTATAATGTTGCACCATTACAAACCATTCATTTAACAAATAATTACTGCATTCAGGCGCTATTATAGTTGCTGCAGACATAACAATAAATAAAACAAAGAGAGTTCAAGACTAACCTGAGCAGTGTATCTCTAAGAAAAGAAAAGTTAGCTCAGCATGCTGGTCTGCACCTGTAGCCCCACCTATCCAAGAGGCTGGAGTAGGAGGACTGCACGGGCCCAGAAGCTTGAGGCTGCGGTGAGCTATGATGGCACCACTGTACTCCGTCCTTTGTGACAGACTGAGACCCTATTTCTAAAAAAGTAAAAACCAAAAAAACAAGGATATCTGCCCTTTTGGAGCTTGCGTTCTCGTGAGAGGAGAAAGACAATAAACAGAGTGAAATATATAGTGTAAACTTTTTTCTGAAAAGGATCAGATACCAAACATTTTAGGTTTTACAGGCCACATATGTCTGTCATAGATTTTTTTGCTTTGTTTAACACCCTTTAAAAATGTTAAAACATTCTTAGCTTATAGGTTGTCAAGAACAGGCCAGAAGCTTATAAAGCTGTGGTTTGCTGATCCTTGAGATATGTGTCAGGAGGTAGTGTGTGCTATGCAAAAACCAAAAATGACTTCAGGCTAAGAGGGGTTGGGAAGAAGGCAAAATAGGATGTAGTGTAGTGTGTTCAGAGAAAATAAGATCTGAGCAAAAGCTCATAGGTGAGGCCACTGAGCCAAGCAGGTATTTGGGAGAAATACATTACAGACAGTGGAGCCAGCTAATGCAAAGGTCCTAAATTAGGAACAGGACAGAAATGTTTTAGATATAGCAAGGAAGCCAGTAAACAAGAGGAGAAAGCAGTAGCAGAAAATGAGGTCAGGAAGGTAAGGGGAAAGGGGAGTGGGTTGGGCAGATTATGTATAGCCCTGTAGGCCATTGTAAGGACTGGCCTTTCCTGAGTGAAAGAGAGATAAGGTCTTAGTTCCTTTTGGATGCCTTAACAAAATACTAGGTAGCTTATAAGCAATAGAAATTTATTTCTCACAGTTCCGGAGGCTCAGAAGTCCAAGACCAAGGCACATTCAGTATCTAGTGAGTGTTTGTTTTTATCTCATAGACAGCTCCTTATTTTTGTGTCCTCAAGAAATAAGGGACAATGTATCTCTCTAGGACCTCTTTTATAAGGGCACTAATCCTATTCATAAGTGTTCCACTCCCATGACCTAATGGCCTCCCAAAGATCTCATTTCCTAGTAGTGTCACCTTGGGGAGTAAGGATTTCTATATATGAATTTTAAGGGCTCGGCGCCCGTGGCTCAACCGACTAAGGCGCCAGCCACGTACACCTGAGCTGGCTGGTTCGAATCCAGCCCGGGGCCCGCCAAACAACAATGACGGCTGCAACCAAAAAAAATGGCCGGGCGTTGTGGCGGGCGCTTGTAGTCTCAGCTACTTGGGAGGCAGAGGCAAGAGACTCGTTTGAGCCCAGGAGTTGGAAGTTGCTGTGAGCTGTGATGCCACAGCACTCTATCCAGGGTAACAGCTTGAGGCTCTGTTGCAAAAAAAAATTAAAAAATTAAAAAAAAAAGAATTTTAAGAAGACACATACATTCAGTCAGACCACACCAGGAGCCACTGCAAGGCTTCAAATGTATAAGTGACAGAGACTCTTAATTTGTAAAAGGCTTGAGAAAATACTGTGAGGAGAGCGTAGGGTACTTGAGCAAACCAGGCAGCAATCTATTTTAGGAATAGATGATCGTAGTAGCTTGGACCAGGGTGGTGGCAGTGGGAGGTGATAAGGCACGGTAGAATTTGAATCCATTTTCATAACAGAAAACAAGACGTGTTCTCAAAGGATGGATGTGAAACATGAAATAAGTAAAATAAAAAATAATGCCAAGATTTCTGAGCTATCGAAGGTTAGAGTTACCACTGATAGAAAAGGGGAAGTCTATGGGTAAAGTAGGCATTGGGGAGGAAGCTCAGGAGTTTAGTTTTTGATACGTTAAGTTTTATGTCCTATTAAGACATTCAGGTAGAAATGTTGACTAGGTAGGTGTACATATGAGACTGGGATTAGAAAGAGGAGCTAAAGATCTAAATTTAGGCATCACTGGCATTTAAAGGCATGAGACTACACAAGATTACCAAAGGAATAAGTACAGATAAAAACAAATAAATAACAACAAAAAAATAAAGACTTAAGAAGCCAACATTTAAGAGATCAGTGAAAGAAAGGCAAAGGAGTTACAAGGAGCCAGCACTGAGGCAGGAGATAACTAGGAGTGTGTAGTGTCCTAGAAGGCAAAGAAGAAATGGTTTCAAGGCTAAGTAAGGGAAGCAAATAGTTGTGTCAAATGATGCTGGTAAGTCAAGTATAATGATAATCAATGACATGGCAGTGAGCAATTTGGAAGAATCAGTGTATGTGGGAATTGTCCAAATTATTCTCACAACTTTTCTGTAAGTATAAAATGATTGTAAAATATCTTAAAAAAAACAGCTTTGACTCTGTTCACCCTCCACTATTACTCAATTTCTCCACACCCCTCCTTTCACAGAAACATCTTAAAACTGGTGTACAGTTACCAACTGAAGAACCTTAAGAGCCATTTCTTCAGGAGTGATGGACACAAAGGCTTGACTTGGGTGGGTTTAACAGAGCACTGGAGGAGAAAACTTGGCAAGTATAGACAAACTCTTTTGAGAAATACTGCTTCCAAAGGAAACAAAAAATTGGGGAAACAGGTGATAAAGAAGTGAGTCAAGTTTTTAAGGTTTTTAAGATGGGAGAAATAATAGCACATCTGTTTGCTGTTAGAAATGATTCAACAGAACAAAATTGAATGATGTGGAAGGAGAGAAAGAAGCTGAAGCAAGGTCCTTGGGCAGATGAAGGAAAATGGAATCTACTACAAACGCAGACATATACATGAACAGTTAACCTAAGGTAACAGGCACGAAGACAGCATGTACTGATGCAGATGGGGTAGTGCGAGTCTGTGAAAAATCTCTTCTGCTTCTTAGCAAGGTAGGAAGCAAAGTCAAGCAGAAAGTGAGGACAGGAAAAGAGATACAGAAGGTTTGAGGAAAAGAATATATGAAACACTTGTTGAGAAGAGAGGGAAAGAAAACAGACCAGGAAAAGAGTTACGACCACCAGGCAGCATAAAGGACCCACCTGAGGTTTGTGGTTCAGTGTTTTCTTCTGGTCACACTCAGTTACATAGGGGCAAATGGAAAAAAAAGCAAGGTGCTGCTTTTTTGTTTGTTTGTTTTGAGACAGAGCCTCAAGCTGTCACCCTGGGTAGAGTGCTGTAGCATCACAGCTCACAGCAACCTCCAACTCCTGGGGTCAAGCGAGTCTCCTGCCTCCACCTCCCAAGTAGCTGGGACTACAGGCGCCTGTCACAACGCCCAGCTATTTTTTGGTTGCAGCCGTCATTGTTTGGCGGGTCAGGGCTGGATTCGAACCCGCCAGCTCAGGTGTATGTGGCTGGCGCCTTAGCCGCTTGAGCCACAGGCGCCAAGCCGCAAGGCACTGCTTTTCACTAGGGCTCTGGTTTTGCCAAATAAGCAAAGAGCAAGGAAGGCAATCTAAAGGAGTCATTAAAATGATTAACCATAGAATATAAGTTTAGTAAATTCCACGTAAAAGAAAGTAAAAATGTCAAGAGGATAAGTGGCAGGGTATCAGTAACAGGATCAATTAGTTAGAGGTTCCACTGGGGTCAGCAAATGGTTGCGGTTGAAACACTAAGAATAAACTGCAAAAATAAGTAGTGGTCACAGAATAAAACATGATATAGTAACTATAGAGGGACTGAAGTCACTAACAACACAAGAGGGTATCACTGTGGGAATGTGTGGCTGAGGTAGGGAAGATGGGAAGCACTGAAGAGAGGTCAGGGTATTGGAAGCATCAGTTTACATAGGTTCTTGTCAATTTCACTGTAAAGACCAAGGTGGTATTGGAGAGAAGAACAGCAAACCTTTATGACCTAACCCAAAGCTGAGAATTTCAGGAAGGGAGAAAGAACAGACTGAAAGCAATAGATAAACTTGTGGCAGATACCTTTCCCATCTCTAAGAACACTGGTAAGGAAAGCTTCAGAAAGAACAAACAAAACCTGCTATAAATGTACAGTGGAGGAGAGTCAAGTTTGTATTAGAGCAAGAAAATGAAGGGAAATAAACGTTTTGAATAGGTAGAGACTGGATTTTGCAGATGATGGCAGTAATTTCCAGAAGGCACAGTACAAGGGCATGAAGACTTGGAGAGGAGGTTTAAAAACAATAAAGTACAAATCCTTTTATAACTGGAGTGCTGGAGATGAAAGGGGACCTTAAAGTCTGGATGTTCTCTGGTTATGACAAACAATAACTCCGCACCCATGACTCCTCATATACTTAGGTGTTTCCCTAAGAAATGGAAACCACTAGGTCAAAAATGTTTTGACTTTAAAATTAGTATAGCTGTACTGATTTATTCAATGAATTTCCCTATAACCTTGTCAATACTTAACTAACTTTTTTCACTTTTGCCAGTATGAATAAAAAAAAAAAAATTACTGCTTTACTTTTCATTTCCCTAATGGTAAGGTAGAGAATTATTTCATGTTCACTGCTTAGCTGTATTTCCTTTTCTATGAATTTACCCCTTTTAAAAACTAAGTTTTCTTCCCTTTTCTTACTATTTATAGTGTTTTAAAAAAATCTATTTAAAAAAATAAAACATTGGCCAGGTGCAGAGGCTCACGCCTGTAATTCTAGCACTCCAGGAGGCCAAGGAAGGTGGATTGCTTGTGCTCAAGAGACCAGCCTGAACAAGAGTGAGACCCTGTCTCTACTAAAAATATAAAAACTGAAGCAAGAGGATCACTTGAGCCCAGGAGTTGGAGGTTGCTGTGAGCTATGACACTGTGGCACTCTATTCATGGTGACAGCTTGAGATTCTGTCTAAAAAAAATAAAAATAAAAAATAAACAAATAAAACATCTGGCCAGACACAGTGGCTCACACCTGTAATCCTAGCATTCTGGGAGGCAAAGGCAGGTGGATTGCTTGAGCTCATGAATTCGAGACCCCCATCTCTAAAAACAGCCAGGTGTTGTGGCAGATGCCTGTAGTACCAGCCAAGAGGATCACCTGAGCCCAAGACTTTGAGGTTGCTGTGAGCTATGATGCCATTGCACTCTACCAAGGGCAACAAAGTGAGACTCTGACTCAAAAGTAAAATAAATAAATAAAATAAAACATCTATTTTATTCTGCTCTTAAAGATTTGCAGAAATCAATGTTCTAAATTCCCCATTTCAGATCTCTCAATAACTCATACTAAGGTGATACAGGCAGTAGGTTCTCTCTCCCTCAAATCTCTTTCTACTACATATTAGAGGTTGTTAATTAAGGCCTACAGGACAAAGCTGGCCACAATCATTAGTTTCCTACCTGTGACTGCTTTTGCACAATGGCAAAGTCAGTACAGTCCAGGAGGTAGAAAATACCTACTATCCGGCCTTTTACAGAAAAAATTTATGGACCCAGATGCTAAACCTTTCAGGATCCCTAAACTACTTAAAGAGTTTCAAGAGCAAAGCAGGTCCTTATCTTTGCTGATATACTCCCTGAAAAGCTGCTTCTATTTCCCAAAATGCCCCAGACATTTCCCCCAACTCTCTTCAAAGAATCTGTCACTGGCCTTCTCTGGTGTCTCCTCAGATTTATATCATAAAAACTGAATTATACTTATGGCACCTGTTTGTTTACATTTCTCCTCCACTAGTACGGAGAGCTCACTGAGTCTAAGAAATAATCCCAGCACTACTAAATGGCACACAAAATCTTTCATGGGTTGCTATCTTTCTTATCATTTCCTACGAGAAATAGTTTTCATAGGAACTATGAAAAGCATGTTCTCCCTATGCTCCAATCAAAATAAACTACTTATATTACTTCATTAAATATTTTTCAAAAATATAATTTCTAATGGCAGCGTAATGATCAATAGCTCTAAAACTTTATTTCTTTAAAATTTTGGTGGGTACCTTCCTAATTATTTATTTATAAATAATATTCATGATTTGCTGAAATATTTCTCTTCTCTATTAAAGACAAAAGCAGTGAATCTTGCCATTTCTGGGATCTACCCTCTTCACCTCTGGTAGTAATATAAGCATCTAGGATAAAGCGACTCCACTGATAATTATTTTACTAATGGCTTCAGAGACAAGTATAAATTGTAACTCAAATGTGTTATGTGTTTGTTTCTAAGCCCTGATTTTCAGAATAAAATTAGTAGGGCAGCGCCTGTGGTTCAAAGGAGTAGAGCGCTGGCCCCATATACCGGAGGTGGTGGATTCAAACCCAGCCCCGGTCAAAAACTGCAAAAAAAAAAAAAAAGAAAGAAAGAAAGAAAACAGAATAAAATTAGTCTTCTATGCCTTGTAGGTAGTTTTATTCTTATCTGGAACATTATTATTTTTTCCTTATTTTCCCCTGAAGAATTTCATTTAACAGTGGTTTTTTGTTTGTTTGTTTGTTTTTTGAGACAGAGTCTCACTATGTCGCCCTCGGTAGGGTGCTCGTAGCAACCTCAAACTCTCAGGCTTAAGCAATTCTCTTGCCTCAGTCTCCCAAGTAGCTGGGACTACGGGTACCCGCGACAACACCTGGCTATTTTTTTGTTGTAGTTGCCATTGTTGTTTGGCAGGCCGGGGCTGGGTTTGAACCCACTAGCCCCAGTGTATGTGGCTGGAGCCCTAGCCTCTGAGCTATAGATGCCGAGTCACATATAGTAAAAAAAATCCAACAAGCTCAGAAAAAATACTGGAACCAAATGCACCAAAGGACTTATATTAATTATCAGACAGCCCTGATACTGGTGATTTTCATTATTTTATGATTATTTTCTATAGTTTTCTTTTTTTTGCATGTTTCACAGTGATTTTATAAAAATATGGAATGCTTCACGAATTTGCATGTCATCATTGCGCAGGGGCCATGCTAATCTTCTCTGTATGGTTCCAATTTTAGTATATGTGCTGCCGAAGCACTATATTCTATAGTTTTCTATTATAATTAACAATGATAATGATATAGATAATGATAGCAGTTATTATTTATGGAACACTTACTACATGCCAGGCCCAGTTTTAAGAGCTTATTGTATTAACTCATTTAATCTTCATAACATTGAGATTTTTAAAAAGTAAGATTAAGTAACATGACCAAGGTTACACAAATAATTACAGAAGGTACCAAAATTTGAATCCAAGTAGTCTGGCTGGCTTTAAGCCACCTACTCTCCAAACTACATCAAAGATTTTGCTTTGTTTTAAAATTTTAACCATTAGAAAGATGGTCTTCACAGTTACCAGCTTTCTTTCAGTACTGTGTTCAAATATTTGCTCTGCCATCAAGTACCTTTTTGGAATAAGATGTAGCCATTTCTATCCACCCCAGAAAATTCCAAGACTAACAAAAAATAAAACAAAAAAATTAAAGACAAATCTGAATCCCCATTTCTGGTTTTAATATCTCATTTGACCACTGACATTCTGGAACTCTTAACATTCTTACTTATTACACCAACAGACAATACTTCAAAGAACTCTTATCTAGTATGGAGATTTTAAGAGTAACCCAATCAAACTTGGTTTCTAGAAACTCTCCAACATCATTACCCAGCCATATGACTACAAACCACTGTTATCACTGCTATGGTTTGGGTATGGTCTGTCCCCACCAAAACTCAAGTTGAAATACGGAACTCAAGTTCCAAATATGGTGGTATTGAGAGGTGGAGCCTATTGGGAGGTGTTTGGGGGAGAAGCAGATCCCTCAGGAATGGTTTGGTGCTGTTTTCTCCTTAGTGAGGTCTCTCTCTCTTCTCTCTTAAGCGGATTAGTTCTCACAGGAATGGATTAGTTCCCTGACAATGGGTTGTAAATAAAGCCAGAACCCCCCCACCCAGGTTTCCCCCTCTTTGTGGGTCTGCTTCCACTTGACTTTCTCCAACATTTTATAAACAGGCAGCACCAAAAGCCGACCAGATGGCGGCGCCATGCTTCTTGTACTTCCCAGCCTGTAGAACTATGGGTTAAAATAACCCTCTTCTCTTTATAAATTACCCAGTCTCAGGTATTCTTTTACAGCAACACAAAACTGACTTAAGAGACCATTCTTGCAAACATTTATCTTTCCTTCTGAAGTTCAACCCCTCTACATCCCAGGAGATCCCTCACCTGCCAACACTCACCAGCTACCTACTATGGCACTGGCTGAATAGACCAACTGAAAAAAGATCCTCAATATTAAGGGAATTTCACTCTCTCTGATCATTCCACTCTGAAGATGGCATTATTCTCCATTGTTTTTAAAACCTCATCAGTTAATCAATCACTTTCTTTCAGCTTTCTCATCCTTTTGCTGGTAACGTAACTGTTTTGGAGGAAATTGGGCATGAATATGCATTCATGTACCAATCTCAGAAAGAAATATCCATAATTTATATTCTGGCCTACAAAAGTTATCCCCACTTACTACTGTGCTCCTATCTGCAGTTTATACTTAATAAATTTATTTTGTTACTATGTTATTTGGTTTGGCATTATTACCAGATTTCCTTTAAAAAAAAAAAAAGAAAGTTTGCAGAATCCAATATGGTTAAAATCTAAGAACTTCTAAATATTGGGCATTTACATTTCAAGGTAGTATGGCATTTACAGCATTTAGCAAAACAGTTCCTATGACAGCTTTAACATTACATAAATAAGGAAAACCATAGTCATAAAAACAAAGAAAACAATAACAAGTGTTGATATGGAAAAAAATTTACAACCTGAATCATATTTTTACCAAAATCTTAGCCTGCTCGGATTATAGAGTGGAATATAAGTCACCTGGGAGTGAAGACAGAATTGCAAAAAAGATTTGTATAGATATTTCAGAGGGAGGAATTTAATAAATCCTGACTAGGATAAAGATGCAATCACATGGAGGCTAATTCCAGGGTGGAGGTCCCTTTTAGGAAAAAGAAAATGGAACACTAATACTTCACAAGGCTCCCATTAAATTACATAAAGTAAAAACTGTACTGACAAAACTACTATGCATTCATGCATTGCATGTGCTGGGGAGTAAAAAGGACCTTCAAACTAGTATTTCCCTTTTGCAGCTGTAGGTTTTCCACTTGGTGCAGCCATTCTCTAGAACGACTGGGGTCCAGGGTAGGGTAAAAATAGAAAATAGAATCTGCCCCCACCACCCCAAACAGAATCCTTCCCTTTTTCACTAAATACAACTTTTTAACCACATATAAAAACTTGGATATAACAGGGAAATTTAAAATCCAGCTGGAAGTTTTGTTATTCTAAAAATGACCAGGTTAGGACAGCCATTTTACAATCCTCAGTTCCAAATACCCTACTACACCATACATCTTAGATTTAAAAACTATCTTTTTAAACAAAGTACCAGTTAGGCACTCATCATTTATGTCATGGCTGTCTCAAACCAGGGCAATTAAGCTTCTTAATGCATCTGTCAACATCAATTTGTGGATAGCTTCCAATTTCAAAGTTCTACATTTACATTTGCTGTGCGACCAAACTGATTACTGATTAAGATAGTGGACTTAACCCGTAAGCAATACTTGCAGAATTTAGTTGACTTTTTAAAATCAGTAAACAACAGGAAATCATTTTTAAAGGAAGAAAGCCATTTTCCAAACACTTTGTGGTGGCGGGTGTGCTTCTCAGCAGTTGTTCCTTGTTGCGAGTACGCGTGAGAGCCGAGGCAGAAGTACAAAAATCACAAACCCACTCACACCCCATTCAGTTACAAACACCAAAATTATGTCAACATGTCGTCAGGTCAAGAGGCCCCAAGGGGAAAGAGCCGCCAGAAGAAAACAGATCAGCAAGCTGAATGGTAAGTAAGACGACAGCGGCTGTGTGCGGGCACGGGACAGCAGGCGAAGGGGGCTGGGGCAGGACAAAGACCGGCCCGTTTCGGGCAGCGTCCGACCGTGCGCAGAACCGGCGGGAGGCAGGCGTCGGGGGCAGCGGACTGCAGCACCCAAGGGCCTCCAAACGCCGCGGCTTACAGGCGGGGCAAGCGCTCCCTTCCCGCAGCCCCTAACAGTCTCCAGGCCCTGACCCCGGACACCCGAAGAGCCGCCGCCGTCTGCCCCTACCCGGGTCCCGCAAGGCGCCTGGGCCGGCAGCTGTTGGGCTTAGAACCGCGCCGCCGCCGCCGCCGAGCTCCAAACGGCCGGGCGGGCACCGGGACGGCGGGCGAGCCCGGCGGCTCTCCGCTTGGCACGTCGGGCAGCTTCGGAGCTCCCTGCCTCCGCTCCCGCCTGTCTAGTCAGGGGCCGCGCACCCTCACGCCACCTACCCGGTCCCACACCATCCCAGAGGCCTCGGGCGCTCAGGCCTTCTGCCGAAGCGGCGTTGCCTCCTGTCGGGGGCCTGAAATGGCTGCGGAACAAAGAGAATCTGGGCTCCGGCGAGCGCCGGTCCGATTGGCCGGGGGGCGGGGCCCGCCGCGGGAACGTTCGGCGGCGGTCGCCTTGGTAACGGCGGCGGGGCTGGGAAAACTGCGGCCTGAGCTCGCGGGGCCCGCGGGGCCTGGGGCAGCGGTTTCTAAGTGGGATCTGCAGCCTCGGGCTTCGGCCGGGCCAGGGGCTCCCGAATGCTCGCGCCCCCTGCGGTCGGCGCGCTGGCCGGAGCCTTCGGCTGGCGGTCGCAGCCGCTGCTGACGCTGCCGGGCGCGCGGGGGCAGCAAGCAAAATGGCCTGCGAGTGTGGTCGCGTGCGGCTTGTCTGCGCAGGGCCCTCCTAGGAAGACGACCCTACCCCTGTCTGAATTCTGTACCCCGCGTAACCCCCAGGTGACAGCCGTGCCCTGGGAGCAGGTTCAACACCGAACATACCCCATAATAACAGTTCCTCCGTGTCTGATAAGAAGCAGACATGGCTTCGGTGGATAGATGTGGGCGGACGGTTGCTTGTTTAGTGCAAAACTGCCTTTTGAGGTATACTGCATCTAATTTTAACTACTATATAGTTAAAATTAAATGATGTATAAAATTGTCTTCCGTTTCCAGGTGTGTATTCATATAAAACTATTTTCTTGCTCTTAGAAATATCAAGGCCTTCTCTCCTTAACCGGCTCTAATGAGAAATGAAAATGTCTTCTATTTTCTGAACAGTAAATAATTCAAAATGGGAGACGTTTTTATACCCAATTGTATAATGGCAATGAATAAATATCAGTTCCTCCCCCCCCGATTATTCATATATAAAGTTACATGTATATAAATATTTAAAATTTGCAAAGCTAGGTGATTGTTTTCTAAGGAGATAATGCTGTTGATAATATTCCTCACATGATCAATCAAATGCCAGCACTTTCGACTATCTTAATTGAAGGTGCTGTATATGTTTTGGAAATGTGTAGCAATTACTGCTTTCCAGACATATTCTAGATAAAATTACAGTATCTGATACTAGAAAAAAATTTTTTTTAATTTTTGCTAAGACAAATTTTTTGTTAATATATCTGTTAATTTTCATTTGTAACAGCAGTAATTTTACAGGAACGGCTAATTTATTTAATCTACAATTTGAGACTAAAGGACGTTTTTATCATTGGGAAATTGAACTTAGAAAGGAAAATATTTTAAATAACTAAAATACTCATCTGATTTCAGCATTCGCTAATGTTAATTTGATAGCAATTGGATACAGTAGTGTACATTGAAAAGTGACTCCCAAACAGGAATAGGTTACAAAGAAAAAAATTTACGACAAATCTTCCCTAACAACAGTTGAATATATCTGCAGGAAAATTTGCCCAGAATAAATATAGTTGCTCAAATAAAACACAGGGCCTATTTCTGCATTTGAAATGTCACACAGTGGAATAGAGAACTGTACAAATCAGGAGATGTGTGGTATTTGCATTCTACTTTGCTAAAAGAAAAAAGGAATATTTTAATGTAAAGAAGTAGCAAATAATGACAGATGTAAAAAACTACTAAGCAATTAGTACAAAATTCACCTGATTAATAGTTTGGAAATTATTGAAATGAATTGGAAAAAAATATTATTTAGCATAAGAGGGTTTGTCACCCAAAATCTTTTGAAAGAAAAAGATCTTGTTTACCAGATGTTATAAGATTGATTTAGGCAAACTATTCTTTTTTTTAAAGTAACAGTGAATGAAAATGTTAATATACAGTACTTCTGTGTTCAATAGAGATGCTTATTTTAGCCCCTTTTCTCAGGGTTTAACAATACATTTTAAACAATAAATTTTCTTGCCATTAACAAAGATTTATTAACATGGCTTACTTTGTTTTTCTTTTCCTATTATTTCTTTTTTCTTTGCACAGTTTGCACATACAATAGCAGCTATCCAAGAGTATTTTCTCTTTATACCCAAAATATACTACCCCAATATAATATAATGCTTCTGTTGTAGAACTTTGAAGAATTTTTGATATTTTAAAATGACTTATACTGAAATTAAAAATAGTAAATAAACTTTGTTAACTTCAAAATTTATTATAGATCACTTATATTTTTAATTTCTGTATTAATTTTTTCTTAGCTGAAAAATTGACCAAGATAAAACTCAAAAATGTTAGAAGTTACAAAATAGCATTTAAAGAAGAAAGCATACCTATAAAACTTTATATAGGAAGGAAAAGTGCTTACTCTGTCAAATGTATTAAGTAGTATCATCAAAATATGCATGAAGCTTGGAGGTGGAGGACCTGTTTACAGATGCTGGCTTTACTACTTATGAATTCTGAGATTTATTTTCTTTGTCTTAAATGGGATTAAATAAGATAAAGTATATAAAAAGCTCATTAGGAGAGTGCCAGGCAGATTGTTAGAGGGCAATAAATTAAAGTATTGGTACACATTAATATAAATAAAATAATAGATATATGAGGAGAAATGGTTTTTGAGGAAAACATGATCTAGAAGTCTAAAAATTGTTAAATAAGTGTTTTTAATAGGCAATTATTGGTAAGAACATATAAGCTCAGTAAGGATAAGTGCGTTTTGACACAAGCAAGCTTCTAAAATAGAATACTTCTGAGAGAAATACTGTTTCTATTTATATTTCTGGAAAGACATGGGAATTCTTACATTATTTAATACTAGGCAATTTAAGGAATTAGAATCCCATTGAAACATCTTCAGATTAGTGTCATGAAAAAAATTTTTAAGGAATTATTTAGAAGAATTTAATTCAAATATTGAATGAGGACAGTTATAGACAATATCCAAAAATATATAAGTAATCTGTAGGCATTCTCATTTAAAGCGAACCCAATATAGAAAGTTTGAGTTTATAAAAAATTTAAATTAGGGAGTTATTAACTGGGAAAAAATTAACTTCAAAGTTTCTTTAACTATTAATACCTCCCAGTGATTAAAATATGATTCTACTTATTAAAAGTACAGACTTCTACTTTTAGGAAGATGAAGCAGACACAGTTGTCTCTATTCCTCCCACTAAGTACAACTGAAAATTCTGAGCATTACATATAAAACAGCATAAGAAAATTCTGGATAGTATAGAGAAGACAGATCAACTAGGAACATTAGGACTCAAGGACCAACATGATGGTTGATTCTCTGGGTTTTCCTTTTGCCTTGGATATCCCAGATGTGAAACTTAATAAATTAGCCAATTTATTTTATTTATTGGCTAAAAACACCAATAGCACAGACAATAAAAAAGCCCCATCAAAATATGACTCCTTCTAGCCGAAGAGGCAGCATAGCAGACAGAAAAATTTTAGCTAATTACTGCTTACTGCAGTCGAAAACTACATAAAGGACTGTGACCCCTGACCCTTCTTATAGCAGCAAAAGCCTAGTGGAGAGCCTAAATTGCCACCCTTATCAAGTTGTAATAAGGTGCCTCAACCTCTCCTTCCCAGAATGATCAGAGAAGGTCAAGTAGGGATGAAAGTAAGACTTCCATCACTACTGGATAATAATGAGGAGCCTCTCATCTTGGGTGTCAGTGGAGGCCAACTGAGGAACTTGGATTTCTCCTCCAACTTGGCGGTAATAAGGGATGCCTGCCAACCCCACATCCCCTGCAGATACTGTGTTAGAAAACCCCCAGCAAATGAGAAGATTTAAACAAGATCCATACTTTCATCATACCCCAAACGTCCAGGTTTCATGAAATTCACTCTTCATATCAACAACTGGGATGATCTCAAATTTCAAGAAAAATGTCAATTAATAGATGACAAAACTGAGAAGACAGATACTAGAATTATCTGACAAAGAAAAAAATTATCTGACATTATCTATGAAAACACTTGAAACAAATAAAAACCAAAAGTCTCATCAAAGAAATAGAAGATGTAAAGAAAAACCAAATCAAAATTTTAGAACTTAAAAAATAGAATAAATAACTAATGGATGGGTTCAGTAACAGACAGAAGGATGCAAAGGAAAGAATCAGAAAATTTGAAGACAGCTAGAACAATAGAAATTACCCAATCTAACAGAAATTAGACTAAGAAAAAAAGAAAGAACAATGTTTCATGGAACAAAATGAGTAAGAGGAAAGACATAACATTCATGAAATCAGAGTTCTGAGAGAAGAAACAAAAGAGGGTGAGACTAAAAAAATATTCAAAGAAGTAATAGCTGAAAAATTTAGAGAAAGACATAAAGCTACAGGTTCAAGAAGCTGAGTGAATTCTCAACATAGATGATAAAACAGTTAAATGGGGGAAAGAGTTTTTTCAACAGATATTACTGAGACAACTGGATATCTACAGGAAAAAAGAATAAAGTCAGACTTGTGCTTTACACAGCATACAAAAATTAACTCAAAATGGACCACACAACAAAATGCAAGACCTAAAACTATGAGCCAAAGAATTCTCAAGGGAAATAAAAATTCATTGAATGAAATACAAACTAAAAATGCAACATATCAAAATTTTATGACACATCTAACACAGGGCTGAGAAGGAAATTGATAGCATTCATTAGATAAAATTTAAGTACATGCAATAGAAATGATGAAAAGTCTCAAATCAATCTGAGATAACATATATAACTTATCTTTGTAACTCTTTACCATATCTTTTTTATAATATAATTGTTTTAAGTAGTTCCTCTAAATACATTTAGAATTACATTAGATAATAATTTTTTTTTCTTTTTCTTTTTTCTTATTTTTGAGACAGAGTCTCAAGCTGTTGCCCTGGGTAGAGTGCTGTGGTGTCAGAGCTCACAGCAACTCCAACACCTGGGCTCAAGCCATCCTCTTGCCTCAGTTTTTTATTTTTAGTAGAGACTGGGGTCTTACTTTTGATCAGGCTGGGCTCAAACTCGTAAGCTCAAGCAATCCACCCACCTCAGCCTCTCAGAGTGCTAGGATTACAGGCATGAGCCGCCTCACCTGGAATGATGATAATTTTTCTACCATCAGAGATAATTAAGAAAACTGAAGAAGAGAAGGGAAGCCTATTGTATTTAACCATATTTTTAGGAGAGGAAGGAACAAAACTACAGGCCAATATACTTTTTTTTTTTTTTTTTGCAGTTTTTGGCCAGGGCCAAGTTCAAACCCGCCACCCCCGGTATATGGGGCCAGCATCCCACTCCTTGAGCCACAGGTGCTGCCCAGGCCAATATTTCTCATAAACATGAACTCAAAAATCTTTAACAAAATATTAGCAAATAGAATTCAGGTGTTCCTTTCTTGGTTTTCAATGTTCCTATGTTTCTTTCTTTCTTTCTTTTTTTTTTTTTTTATCACATCCTTTCTGTTTTCTTTTAGCCATTCTTTAAAAATAAAATTCTGCTAATGACAAAAATCTATTAGTTTCTCTTTATCTGAAGAAGACGTCATTATTTCCCATTTCTACCTCAAGCGTTGTAGGAAAATGAGGCCCAAGTGGGGTCTCAGGCTAGTGTCTAACTTGTGAGCTCAAGCAATCCACCTGCCTTGGCCTCCCAGAGTTCTGGGATAACAGGTGTGAGCCATCTCTGCCAGCCTGGTATGAGGCACTTTGAATTCAGATTTCTCTGCTTTTCTAAGCCAGTTCCCACTTTTCCATCTACTTTCCATCTTTATGAATTTGGCATTCCTTCTTTGCTAGTCCCTGTCTAGTTCTTCTTATGCTTAGAGTTTGATACTTGAAAGAAATTTCTTTTATTTTCAGGTGATTTCAGAAGAGAGAAGAGAGAAAAACATGCCTAACAGCTTAAGCCAGATTTTTTGATACTACTCTTTAAAGCCATAAAATGACATTCTATACAAGGTTTCATCTTTAATTTTGAGTAAGAAAAAAAGTATTTCAGTGTATATAATTTTCAATAAGCAGGTTAACAACTGAAATTAAATATTTAAAAATTAAATTTAGGTTTAATCCCATTGGTAATTTAGTAGTCAATGTTATGATTTTATTATAACCCATGTGAAATTGCATATAATTGAGCCAAATAAACTGTCATTTAAGTTTTCATGTTTTGTATGTCATGAAAATTCTGCGCCAAATTAATTTACAAATGAATCAGCAGCTTTCATAAAGCAGAGATTTTCTGTCCAGAAAAGATTTTATTTTATTGTTATTATTATCATTATTATTATTATTATTGTTTTTTGAGACAGTGACTCACTTTGTTGCCCTTCGTAGAGTGTCATGGTGTCACAGCTCACAACAACCGCAAACTCTTGGGTTTAAGTGATTCTCTTGCCTCAGCCTCCCAAGTTGCTGGGACTACAGGCGCCTGTCATAATGCCTGGCTATTTTTTAGAGACAGGGTCTTGCTCTTGCTCAGGCTGGTCTTGAACTCATGAGCTCAAGCAATCCACCTACCTTGGCCTCCCAAGTGCTAGGATTATAGGCATGAGCCACAATGTCTGGCTGAAAAGATTTTATTTTTCAACACAGATTATTATAGCAAAATTTACAGATTAAAAAATTAAGATAGCTATATGCATATTTTTAAAAATAAATTATCCCTGGAGATAGAAACCAAACAAAGAAAATAGGAAAGTCTGTCTATAATATTTAATTACTGCACCATGAATTCTGGAATTGTAATATCCAGTCATCTCATGCATTTCACCAAAGCATGAGGCATTTCTGCTCTAAAGATACATATTCAAACTTTTAAAGCAGTAACATATTTCCTTATTACGTTTTTCCTTGGGCCTGTGAAGTTACATATATATGCTGGACTGGTTCCCTTTTTTGTCTCTTTCTCTCTCTCTCTTTTTTTTAGAGATGAGATCTCACTATGTTGTTCAGACTGGCCTCAAACTCCTGAGCTCAAGTGATCCTCCTGCCCTAGCCTCCCTAGTCGCTGGGACTACAGGGACATGCCACCTCCTCACCCCCCAGTTTTCCTATGCATTTTTAGTTCAATTTTCAACTGCTTTTCTCAGCTATTACTTTTGTTTTGTCTTTGGTATTCATTGTTGTTCTTCCTTTAAGAGTCAATAGATTGGCAGTTTGTCAAAAGACCAAATTGTTATTCCATATGTTATGCTTTTCCTAGCACTCTTGTCAGGGAAAATTTAAAGAATTCTAAAATGAGGGCTGTCCCTTCTCCTCTTTGGCAGGAGGATGGCTTGAGCCCATGAGTTTGAGGTTACAGTGAGCAATGATTGGCCACTACATTCCAGCTTGGGCAACAAAATGAGAATTTGTCTCTCTCTTAAAACAAACAAACAAAAGAGCCCCAATACTTTAATGAAAGAATTTTTTTAGAAATGCAGAAACACAGTATGATTGTGGTTAGTAAAGATGATATTTTCCAGATTGATGAATAGATTTAGCAATTTCCCATTAAAAACTAAAGGATACTTTATAAAACCCAATAATAATTTCAAAACTCTTTTGGCAAAATAAATTGGCAGAATTATTAATCAAAAGTGCTGTAGAGGAATATAAAAGAATAAGAAAGAACTATTTTTACTAGATACTAGGATTTTTTTATTTTCCGAGACTCACTTTATCAACCTCAGTAGAGTTCTGTGGCATCACAGCTCACAGCAACCTCAAACTCTTAGGCTGAAGTGATTCTCTTGCCTCAGCCTTCCAAGTAGCTGGGACCACAGGCGCCTGCCACAATGCCCAGAGTTTCTAGAGATGGGGTCTTGCTTTTGCTCAGGCTGTTCTCCAACTCTTGAGCTCAAGCAATCCACCTGCCTTGGCTGACATTACAGGCATGAGCCACCACGCCTGACTTGTGCTCTCTTGCATGTTTACCCTCCACCCTGAGATGACATAGTGCAAATACCCTTTCCAGATGCTGGCCTTAAACTTCCCTACATCCAGAAATTTAAGAAATAAATTTCTTTTCCTGATAAATTACCCAGTCTGTAGTATTCTGTTATAGCAACACAAAATGGACTAAGATTAACCAGATATTAACATGAAGAAACATTAATTTAGACCTTCCAGTCACACTAAATTTTTATTCATTCTGAAAAAGGCTGCCCATCGGGATGTTACTTTTTTTGAAAGTCAGCATTAAATCACTTAAAAGGTGCCAGCTTTTTTCTGGCAGGTAGAATCATCAATTTAACTTTGGATCAGACTTGCTTTGTTTTGGGAAAATCACCGGAATAGACTTATGTATTTATTTATTTATTTTTTGAGACAGAGTCTCACTATGTTACCCTAGGGAGAGTGCCACAGCTCACAGGAACCTCAAACTCTTGGGCTTAAGCGATTCTCTTGCCTTAGCCTCCCGAGTAGCTAGGACTGTAAGTACCCACCACAACGCCCGGCTAGTTTTGGTTGCAGTTATCATTGTTGTTTAGCAGGCCTGGGCTGGGCTTGAACCCACCAGCTTCTGTATATGTGGCTGGCACCCTACTCACTGAGCTATGGGCACCGAGCCAACCTGTTTACTTTTTTTAAATTTTAATAACATATTTAACCTGATAGATCCAAAATATTGTCATTTTAGCATGTAAACAACATAAAAATAGTATGGGATATTTTGCATTTGTTTTTTCGTATTAATTCTACCAAACCAGCTGTGTATTTTAAACTGACAGCACACTTGAGTTTTACTGACACCATTTCTTTTTCTTGTTTAAACATTCCTGATTAATATGGGGGGACATATGATTAGGTTACATAGCTTGCTTTTGTAGGGTTAAAGTTTGAGTTATGTTGTGCCCTTCACCCGGGAAGTGTGCAATACCTGTGCGATGTACCCATTAGGTGAGAATTTACCCATCTCCCACTCTTCCCCCCGCCACTTGAATTTCGTTGAGTTTTTTCTCTTATGTGAGCATGTGTTAATCTACTAGTCAAAAGGGACCTTTGTAACACAAACGTAGAGGAAGCACTCCCTTGTTTTTTGAGGAAATTAAAAACTTCTTAGTTTAGAGTTGTAAATTGGGTTTATTAGCTGATGTATGTCCCTTAGAAATCAAAAGAGGAAATATATGTATCCTGGAATACAGATTTAGGCTGAACTGTCCTTGCAAAGTACTGTTTATTTATTTTTTGGAAGAGTGTGTATGTGTTTGAGTAATTGATCATGGGAGATTGTCACGCTAGACCATGCCAAGAGGGTTGTGTAGACTGAGCTCTTTTTGATGAAAATCATGAAAGGAAATCAGTAGGAATAGGCTTGGTCCAACAGTGCTTGGCATCAGACCATTGGTGCCTTCCACCTGGTGTTACTTAAGGCAGAATAACTCAGACCTGTAAAATACACTGCTGACTTTTATCATCGTCTTTTCTGAGCCCTGGGAGCTAGACTACGCTCTGCATAAGTAGGTGTTCCATTGTCATTTGTTCATATATCTCATATGATCTTCATCACAACAGCTATATGAGGCAGAGCATGGATTTGGAGAAGATAGATCTCTCTCTCTGAATATCTTTGTCTATATCTACGTATCTTTTTCATCACACACACACATACAGGTGCGCTCACTCATACTCATATACACACTCCCACCACAGGGGTTCTTAGGGTCTGTGCTCAGAGTGTAGAGATGTCTGCAGATTTTGTTGTTGGACATTGATCTGGTCCCTGACACATTGGGTGTTCCCAAAATAACTCTTAACAGTAGTTGGAATCTACACTGTATTGTATTACTTTCATGTCCAAATCTGCAGCACATTTTTGTTAATTTTTTATTCTTATATTAACTGTACTTTAGAGAATTAAGAGAGGGATGCTTGGAGAGGAACTGATAGGGCAGAGTGGCATTCTAGAGAAGCTGTTATCAGATGGCATAGGTGAACTTCTGGACTCTAACAGTGATGATAAATGATCAGGAGTACTGATTTAGTGGAACATGTAATAGAATAGGACCATAAAAGGGAAATCCCATGAAGAATGGGTTTTTTAATGGCCTATAGAATGTAAGTCCATAGTTTTCATACTGTGGCTGGTAGAGGAAATGTGGCCTTATTATGTAATCCCAGGTTTGTGTGTTCTGTAGACTACTGGGACCAACTCACTTGTTCCTTCACTGTGTTCATTCATCCAGTTTTTTATTGGTTGTTCATTACACACCCGGACTGGGCTATATAGATAATATGGTGACTAACAGAGTCTCTGCCCTTTAGGAGATAACTGCAGAAAGTTCAATATTAACATATCAAATTGTAAGCAAATACTACATAAGAAGAAAAGATATAAAAGCAAACAGAAGGAGAGCTGGGCGCAGTGGCTCACACCTGTAATCCTAGCACTTTGGGAGGCTGAGGCTGGTAAATTGCTTGAGCTCAGGAGTTCCATACCAGCCTGAGCAAGAGCAAGATTTACCCTAAAAATAGAAAAACTAGGAAGGCATCATAGTAGATGCTTGTAGTCCCAGCAACTTAGGAGGCTGAGACAAGAGGATCTCTTCAACCCAAGAGTTTCAGGTTGCTGTGAGCTATGATGCTATGTAGCACTCTATTCAGGGCAACAGAGTGAGACCTTTGTATCAAAAAAAGAAAGAAACGAGAAAATAGAAGATGGATACACTTGATTGTATAAACATTTAAAATGTCTGCAAAATAAAAAACAAGCTGAAAAAGAAAACAAGAGACTGAAGGGATTACTTGAAGTAAATATGTTAGATTAAGTAATGAAATTTTGAATATGTTAGTCTTTAGTCAAAACTAAAACCTAATGTGCAGCGCCCCTAAAGAACAAAAGGGCATTAACAGCATTCAAATAAAAGGAAATGGGCTGGGGGAGGTGGCTCACACCTGTAATCCTAGCACTCTGGAAGGGCCAGGTGGGTGAACCGCCTGAGCTCAGCACCTGTAGTCCCAGCTACTGGGAAGGCTGAGGCAAGCTCATTGCTATGAGCCTTGACTCCAGGCCACTGTACTCAGAGCGACAGAGTGAGACTGTCAAAAAAAAAAAAAAAAAAGAAGAAGAAGAAGAAGAAATGGTCAAATAACTTAAAAAAACTTTAATGGCAATTAAATAAATTTACATTAAAAATAACAAGATGTCTCATACTTAATAAACTTAGAAGTATAAGAAAAATCATGAAACCGTAAATGAAGCTTTAGAAAGATAAATACCCAGGCGTTGCTATTGTCAATGTAAACTGACAGAATATAAAAATTTTAAAAAGTAACTTAGTATTAAATAGTAAGAGCATAAACATATAAATACCCTTTTGCACCTGAGTATTTATCCTAAGGCAAAATTTCAGTATCAATAGTACTGTTGCTGACTTAATGATGGTTCAACTTGTTGACTTCATGTTGGTACGAAAGCTGTACTTCTTTGGCAATGCTGGTCGGGGAAAGCAAGCGTCAACTGTGAGTCGGCCATGCATGTTCTTTTTTTTTTTTTATTTGAAGTTTTTGGCTGGGGCTGGGTTTGAACCTGCCACCTCCAGCATATGGGGCTGGCACCCCACTCCTTTCAGCCACAGGCGCCGCCCTTCTTCTTCTTCTTTTTTTTTTTTTTTGAGACAGAGCCTCAAGCTGTCACCCTGGGTAGAGTGCCGTGGCATTATAACTCACAGCAACCTCCAACTCCTGGGCTCAAGCGATTCTCTTGCCTCCGCTTCCCATGTAGCTGGGACTACAGGCACCCCCCACAATGCCTGGTTATTTTTTTGTTGCAGCTGTCATTGTTGTTTGGTGGGCCTGGGCTGGATTCTTACCTGCTAGCTCAGGTGTATGTCGCTGGCGCCTCAGCCACTTGAGCCAGAGGCACTGAGCCAGCCATGCATTTTCAACATATGATATTTTCAATTTACAATGGGTTGATCAGGATGTAATCCCATGGTATGTCAAGGAACATTTGTAGTTCCACCCAGAATGCTGACTTAGTGCCAGGCACCTTTCTAAATGCTTTACAATTATTAACTGATTTAATCTTCACAGTAGCCATATGAAGTAGAAACTATTATCCCCATTTTACACATGAGAAAACTGAAAGACACAGGTTTAATAAATTGGTTAAGAGCGTGTGATTGGTCCATGGCAGCTGGGATTTGAACTGGATAGTGTGGCTCTGGGGTCTGGACTCATTTTTATTGCACCACGCTGCTTCAGTGGTTAAAAAAAAGCTGTGTGAACAAACATGCTTGTGGTGTCATCGTTTATAATACAAAAGGAAAAAATATGGGAGAAAAGTACAAATTCCACAGTAGGTGAATGGTTAAATATATTATGCTATATTCATCACTAGGTAATTATTCAGAGTTATTCTGAACTTTTTCATTTTTCCAGAGCCCTATCGTATGTGACACAAACTTCATAAAAGTATTACTTGTCTTGTTGCAGTCCTCATTATGTCCTTACATATTTGAGCCATTGGAAGGACCAGGAGTCCCTGTTCCAAAGGGACACTTCTTCATTTTCTGCTGCAGTGGTCCATGGCTCTGTATATTATGTCATCAGCTGGACAGAGTTGCTGGAGTGAAAATGTTTTAGGAGTATAAATTATCATCTTCTCTGGATACTTGAGCCACACATAATGAACTCATACATTTCTTTGACCTCATATTTTGATCTTGTTACCTGATTCAAGAGAGGCCATTTTTTACCATAAGTTTATTAACATAATTATCAATATGATCATATCTTATCATAAAGATCTGTGAAGATAGATTTTTGTATTGTAAACGTTAGGAGAAGAATTTCAAGATATTAAAAGTAACTTTTATTTATGCAGAAACAAAATTGAAACAAGGGAAGAAAAGCACATAAGTTATGTATTTTAGTATAAAAACTCTTCATGCTTTTTTCCTATTAATTAAAAAAATGATACATCCCATTTATTAGATGTCTACCATATGCCAGGAACTATGCTAAACTCTCCATATGATTTATTGCTTTGAATCCTCTCAACAGCCACATAAAGTAGGTTTTTTTTTTTTATATCCACCACAAAGGGATATTTATTTGTTTATTTATTTGTTTTTTTGCAGTTGGGCTGGGGCTGGATTTGAACCCGCCACCCTTGGTACATGGGGCCAGCGCCCTACTTGCTGAACCACAGTTGCCGCCTCAAAATAGGTATTATTTTTAATATCATTTTACAGGTGAGAACACAGAAGCTTGGAGAAGTTGAGTAACTTGTCCCAGGCCATATAACTCGTAAGTGGAGGAGCAAGGACCTAAACCCAGATCTGTCTGAAACCAGAGATCAAGCTCTTAATCACACCGGTATTACCTTTTCCTTTCTATTCTTGTCCAAAAATAAGTTTAGAATTACTATCTCTAATGTTTAGTTCTGTAATGAAGTTCTAACTCTGTGGTCACAAATGGCACTATAACCAATTATCTTGGAAATGAAGAAGATACTATAAATTAAAACTAGAAGTGACTTACCATATTCTTTGATGGGAACCTTGCCTTCTCCTCCCCTCCTTTTTTATTTTTTAAAATTTTGGATTAATATGAGGGTACATGCCATTGGGCTACATTATTTGCATTTCTAAGGTAAAGTCTGAGTTGCAGTTGTGTCCTTCACCTAGGAAGTGAAGGAACAAATAGAGAAGAAAAAGTAAGGGAAGGTAATAGCAGAATGCCCAGCACTCTCAACAAATGTATCTAAATAGTTTACAAATATGTTTCCTTAAAAAGAATATTGGGTACCATAAGTGATAATGCCAGTACGGAGTGAAATTTAGAAGTTGACTAAATATGTACTGATTTCAACTGCAACTCTTTTAGAAGAATCCCTCTTTTCCTTCTTCTACTGGCTCAACCATTCAAAGTACAACCTTACACACAGGAATCTCATGCTTACCAAAGATTTTACCATCTCCATCTAACTCTTGGGCTGACATCTGTTCCAGAGTAAATTATACCATTTTTGACAGAGGCCTACCATGCTCAACCAGATGTAGCTTCCAATATTTCTCTTATTTTTTCTTTCTTACTGTATCTTATTCTTGAGCTTGAGAATAAAAATATAGGAAAAGACTGATTATCCTGAAGCCATAGTGAGAAGTAGCCCCAAAAAGTGGTTTTAAACATGTTCTATCAAAGAACTTGTCTCAGTAAACACAATTTTACAACCCAAACCCTCAGTGTCAGTCTCTGACTTCTGAAAGTCAGCCAATCAAGAATGGACTCACTCCAACAAACAAGTCTCTGAGTGGTACCCAATCAATAATAGTCTCAGCTGAGTAACCACACTTCTACAGATGATGTCAACCTACTTAAGTTTCTGAGAATTGACCAATTCCTGAACTCTATGCTTTGCCAAAATATTATATAAAATTAGCCACCTACTCTGCTTGAAAAGATATCTAACCCACATCTTTTACTGTAACAAGAGATAGATTATCTTTGTCTTCTTATTTAAGATATTGAGTGAAGGACTGTTTGTCTTTTGACAATTGTGGAGGTTCTACCAAGATTGTTTTAGTTTCTTGCTTGGTTGGGGAACACACACACACAAAAAAACCTTTAAAAGCTCACACTATAGATCAGGAGTCCTCAAACTACGGCCTGTGGGCCACATGCATTGGTGTGAATTGTATTTGTTCCCGTTTTGTTTTTTACTTCAAAATAAGATATGTGCAGTGTGCATAGGAATTTGTTCATAGTTTTTTTTTTTCTAAACTATAGTCTGGCCCTCCAATGGTCTGAGGGACAGTGAATTAGCCCCCTGTTTAAAAAGTTTGAGGACACCTGCAGATTGACCATCCTGGCTTCTTTCTCTTGCGTGTTATGGGTTTGCCAAACTAATGTTTCATCTTCCAGAAAGAAAAATTGACTTGGAGTAATGATGTCAAGAATGTCACGGTTTGACATGTTCAAATCTTTAAATTAACATCTTTAAAAGAAACTCTAAAAAATTAGGAGATAAAATACCAAATAGTCAATAGTCTTATTCTTTAATTGGTATGCTAAGTCTTCAAAAAAAAAAATTCTAACTGAAGAGTATCTTGCTCAAAGAAGTCCTGATCTGGCTGGTGGGCGCAGTGGCTCACACCTGTAATCCTAGCACTCTGGGAGGCCGAGGTGGGTGGATTGCTTGAGCTCAGGATTTAGAGATCAGTCTGAGCAAGAGTGAGACCCCATGTCTACCAAAAAATAAAAAACTAGCCAGACATGGTGGCACACACGTGTAGTCCCAGCTACTCAGGGAGGCTGAGGCAGGAGGATCACTTGAGCCCAGGAGTTTGAGGTTGCTATGAGCTATGACACCATGACGCTATAGCATTTGGTAATGGTGTGAGACTTTGTCAGAAAAAAAAAGAAAGAGAAAAGAAAAGAAAAAAGTTGTAACCTTTTGAAACCTATCCTTTTTGCATGTCTCTCTTTTCCCACTCAGCTTTACCTGATTTTCTAAATGAGCTATTCTTTTTTTTCAGGAAAATAGCAATTATGTTCTGCAATTTCTAGGCCATAAGGATGAATTAAAAATTCTGGTCTAGGCTTGGTGCCTATAGCCCAGTGGTTAGGGTGCCAGCCACATGCACCAGGGCTGGTGGGTTCGAACCTGTCCCAGACCTGCTAAAGAACAATGACAACTGCAACAAAAAGAATAGCCTGGGGTTGTGGCAGCCGCCTGTAGTCCCAACTACCTGGGAGGCTGAGGCAAGAGAATTCTTAAGCCCAAGACTTTGAGGTTGCTGTGTGCTGTGATGCCAGGCCACTCTACCAACGGTGACATAGTGAGACTTTGTCTTGGAAAAAAAAAAAGAAAGAAAGAAAGAAAAAAATTCTGATCTAGAGCCAAGTTAAGGACCATAATTAGGGATTTTCCTAAATGTTTAAAATATGGCAGAAAATTTTTACAAAATTCAACATTTTGTTATATACTTGATTCCCTCTACTAAACTACCAACTACTTTAGTTAACTGTTAGCCCCTTAGATAGGGAAAATATTTAATAAGCAGAAAGATAGGAAAAAAGATTTATTACCCAATTATATAAAAATTTTAAAAATTACTTTAAAAACCGCAGTAAAAATTTAAATATTGACTGCAATAAGGAAATATAAGAAGACATTATTTTAAAGAAAACATTTTTAAAAGATTCAAATTGTAAACAAAGTAAAGATGAAAAATAGACTTCAGGAAATATTCAAGAAACGAGCATAAGCTCACGGCTAAAGTAGAGAATTGCATCTTTTTTTATTGTAATTGAGATCACTTTGAAATCGGGACTTTAATAATACAAAAAGAAATTCAAAGGTAAAATTATCAATTTCGAAAATATTCAATATGTGGCCAGACATTTCTAAAGCCTTAGAAACAGTACCGTGTGTGTTTCTCTATTTAAAAAACAACCGGAAAGGTCTATCTCTATAAATTGGGAGCTTATGGATAAGGATACCTGTAGGTGTTGCAGGTACAATCCGTATAGAATCATTGTCCCACACTGGCTAAGAAAGAGAAGGATGACTATTCCAGATCTGTGCACTGATGCTGCTCCAAGAGAGATGTTATCCCTCAACACTTTCCTTTCCTTCCCCTGAACTCCCAAAGGGACCGATACAGCTTTCTTATTGCTATGGGAGCAACCATACCTACTATTACTCTCTTTACAATAGAGCATCAGATTCCACAGAGTACAATTTTTAAGTTATTTGGCAAACAGCATAAGAAAAAAAGAGAGAGAGAAAGAACATCTTGAAGTTAAAATGACTGGTTGTGCCAGATGGCAAAGAACGTAGTCAAAGACAAATTTGAGGAGGTACAGTATTTGTGGAAGACTTGAGGAAAAATAAGCTTTAATTGGCCATGGTTTACGGGGAGCACTCAAATAATGAAAATTTCTGAAAAGCCTTAGCCTTTTCTAAGTCCTAACCTGTAATTGATATTTTAGAACTATTATCAGGATAGTCATTTCTTCTCAGTGACACAACTCCTATAAATTTAATAGAGAGGGGTTTACTTTACAAATGAAACTGCCAGTCAAAATGTACGGTGATAGGACTACTTTTAAAAATCCCAGAAGTTTTCTCATACTCAATGAAATTATAGCTGATATGGCTAACAATATACCTATATTATGTAAGATTCGAGAAATCACTGAAGAAATAACTATGGTTCTATAATCCCCCCTGATGGACAAAAGACCATGATATAAGCAGATTCTCTAGAATAAAGCCCCTACAAGTCTTCCTAGAGCACGAAACAGTGATTTGTTGTCCGTTTACTTTTTTAGAGACAGGATCTCACTCTATCACTCTATCACTCAGGCTGGAGTGCAGTGGTCTGATTATAGTTCACTGCAACCTCAGGCTCCTGGGCTCAAGCGATCACCCAACTCACCCTTCTGAGTAGCTGGGACTACAGGTGCATACCACCACAGCTGGATATTTTTTCATAATTATTTTTATAGAAATAGTTTCTTGTTATTCTTTCCGGATGAAGAGGATCCAGTTGCCTGTCACTGTCAGCCAATACGCAGAGATGGTAATAGGTCCACCAAACTTTATTAGTCAAAATGCCAGAGATTCTGGAGAACAGTGAGAGTAGCCTATCCAAGACTGTTCTGTTCTTCCCTTTCCAAAATCACACGTTTTTTGTTTGTTTGTTTCTTTGTTTTTTGTTTGTTTTTCTTTTTTTGAGACTGTCTCACTTTGTCACCCTCTATAGAGTGCTGTCGCATCATAGCTCACAGCACCCTCAAACTCTCAGGTTCAAGCCAGTCTCTTGCCTCAGCCTCATGAGTAGCTGGGACTACAGGCACCTGCCACAATGCCTGGCTATTTTTAGAGACCAAGTCTCGCTGTAGCTCAGGCTGGTCTTGAACTTGTGAGCTCAGGCAATCCACGCACCTCAGCCTCCCAGAGTGCTAGGATTACAGGCATGAGCCACTGCGCCTGGCCTTCAAAACCACAGTTTTATATATAAAAGTTCAAAGCAAAGCCCACATTAACCCTTATTTTATTTTATTTCATTTTTTTTTTTTTAGAGACAGAGTCTCACTTTGTCGTCGCCCTCAGTAGAGTGCTATGGTGTCACAGCTCACAGCAACCTCCAGCTCTTGGGCTTAGATGATTCTCTTGTGTTAGCCTCCAGAGTAGCTGGGACTACAGGTGCCCACCACAATGCCTGGCTATTTTTTTTTTTTTTGGTTGCAGTTTGGCTGGGGCCCAACCCAACACCCTGGGTATATGGGGCCGGCGCCCTACTCACTGAGCCACAGGCACTACCCTTAACCCTTATTTTAAATAATAATCAGCATAAACCAGTGATCTATTGCAACATTTCCAATTTAAAAGTTAATCTCCTAAATCAATTGCCCTACACTACTCAAGATATACACTGTTAGGTTAAAGCTGAATTTATAAAACAGCAAAAATGGGAGACATGAGGTGAAGGCCACATAGGACCTACACGGACCAGACCAGCTGTGTCATCTCAGCTCTAGCCTGAATGACTCTTATCTTATTATCACTACATGTGCTTTCATTATGTTGCCTAGGCTGGTTTCAAACTCCTGGCGTCAAGTGATCCTCCCACTTCAGCCTTCCAAAGTGTTGGGATTACAGGAAATAGCCACCATGCCTGGCTGCTTTAGGGGTCTTACTTCACCAATATGACACATAGTGAAGATCTTTTGCTTATTTGAAGCCTGGACTTTAACTTGGTAGCCAAAACTTAGCTTTCTTGCCTCAGAACAATTAGAAGATTCAACCAAATCACTTAAAACATCTTCAAATCTTGTACTGTGATCATCTTTGTATGTCCTGTTATCATAGGTAGTAACTCTTTATTGCCATTAAAATCACTAAGCATTTTTATGTCGGTTAATTAAAATATAAAATATAAAACAGTGATACTTTTCTTCTTCTGACATTATCATCTATTGGTGAAACACTCTTAAAAATATTCTATTACCCTTACCAAATGGAGAAGAATCTTCTGATTATGTTTCTGTAATTCCATGTCTAAAACAGAATTTTTAAACACTTTAGTATCAACTGCTACTTAATATTCTTTGTTGCTCTAATGCTATATGCTGACAATATTGTTTGTTAATGCATCTTATATTTTAAAAATAAAACCAGCAAATAAACCAATGGAATAGAATAGAGATCCCAGAAAGAAACCCTCATGTATATGGCCAAGTGATCTATTAATATAAGGGTATCAAGACTACTCAACGGGGAAAAGATACAATCAAAAACAATGTTGTGCAAACTAAATATCCATATTAAAAAAATACAGTTAGAGCTTGATCTTACACCATATACAGAATTAACTCCAAATGGATTAAAGACCAGGAAGTAAGACTAAAACTATAAAGTCTCTAGAAGAAAACAGAGACATAATGACATTGGACTTGGCAGTGATTTTTTATTTTTATTTATTCATTTATTTTTTGAGAGAGACTTTCACTCTGTTGCCCTGGATAGAATGCTGTGGCATCATAGCTCACAGCAACCTCAAACTCTTGTGCTCAAGCAATCCTCTGGCCTCAGCCTCCTAGGTAGCTGGGACTACAGGCACCGGTCACAACACCTGGCTATTTTTGTTTTATAAAGAGACAGGGTCTCACTCTTGCTCAGGTTGGTCCCAAACTTGTGAGCTCAAGCAAATCCACCTGCTTCAGCCTCCCAGAGTGCTAGGATTACAGGCATGAGCGATTGCACCTAGCCTGGCAGTGATTTTTTTAGATATGACACCCAAAGCACAGGCAAAAAAAAGCAAAAATGGACAGATAGGACTACATCAAACTCAAAAACCCTTGTGTAACAAAGGATACAACATAGAAAAAGGCAACATATTGAATGGGCTAAAATACTTGTAAATCGTGTATCTGATAAATTCAAGGGGTTAATGTCCAGACTATATTCAAAACTTCTACAACTCAGCAACAAAAAATCGAATAATCTAATTAAAAATGTGTGAAGGACATGAATAGATATTTCCCCAAAGATGATATACAAATGGACAACAAGCATATGAAAAGATGCTCCACATCACTGATCGGCAGAGAAATATCCCCTCGCCCGTCACAATGACTAGTATTTAAAAAAGAAAGTGTTGGAAAGGATGTGGAGAAATTGGAATTCTTATGCACTGCTAGTGGGATGGTAAAAGATTGCCACAATTCTGAAAAACATAGAGGTTCTTCAAAAATTAAAAATAGACCTACCATATGATCCAACAATCCTACTTCTGGGTTTATATCTAAAAGAATTGAAACCAGGTCTCAAACAGATATTGACACACCCATGTTCATAGCAATACTATTTATAATAGTTAAGAGATAGAAGCAAACCACATGTTCCTTGGTGGATAAAATGGATAAACAAAATGTGGTATATATGTACAATAGGATATGATTCAGCTTTAAAACAGAAGGAAGTCCTGTGAGATGCTATCTCATGAACAAACTTTGAAAACATTATGTTAAGTGAACTAAGCCAGGCACAAAAAGAAATACTGTATGATTCTACTTATGAGGTATCTAAAGTAGTCAAATTCATACAAATAGAAGATAGAAAAGTGGTTTCTAGGGACTGGGGAAAGAGAAAATAGGAAAAAATGCTGTTTAATGGGTATATTAGTCCATTTTCTGTTGCTTATAACAGAATACCTGAAACTTGGTAATTTATTAAAAAAAAGAGGGGGATTTATTTCTTATAGGTATAGAGGCTGAAAAGTCCCAGGTTGAGGGACCACATCTGGTGAGGGCTTTCTTGCTTATGGGGACTTCTTGAAGAGTCCCAAGGTGGGGTTGGGTATCATACATATATAAAGATATATAGAAAAACACATAAACTAATAACTGGCATGCTTTTAAATAATTCACTTATTTAAACTGTGATAAAAAAGGAGATGTATACATCTTAGGTACTTTTTTTTTGAGATAGAGTCTCACTATGGTTCCCTTGGTACAGTGCTGTGGTGTCACAGCTCACAGCAACCTCAAACTCTTGGGCTTAAGTGATTCTCTTGCCTCAGCCTCCCAAGTAGCTGGGGCTACAGGAGCCCTTCACAACGCCCAGCTATTTTTTTTTTTTCTGTTGTAGTTGTCATTGTTGTTTGGCAGGCCTGTCCTGGGTTCAAACTCGCCAGGTCCGGTGTATGTGGCTGGTGCTCTAGCTGCTGAGCTACAGGAGCCAAGCCTTAGTCAGGTACTTAAAAAAAAACACATTAATTACTTGATGATTTGAAGGTACCTAAAATAAATATCATACTAACGGCAGAGACTTACAATAAAAGAGATACTATAGGAGCTAGTAAACTTCAGATATTACTGAAATACTTTAGAAATAATATTGAAATATTTTAGTAGAATAGCACACTAAACAGACTGGCTAAAGTTCTTCTAGGAGGACCTTATATAACTAGCAACAAAGTAATAATAATAAATCCATGGAGAAGTTCATGAATTCTGTAACACAAATAGGGCAGATCTCACTCTGTCTTCCAGGCTGGAGTGCACTGTCATCATCATAGGTTACTGCAACTTGGCTCAAGGGATCCTCCTGCCTCAGCAGGAAGCATATGCCACCAAGCCTGATTAATTTTTTTTTTTTTTTTTTTTGCAGTTTTTGGCCAAGGCTGTGTTTGAACCCACCACCTCTGGCATATGGGGCCAGCGCCCTACTCCTTTGAGCCACAGCTGCTGCCCTAATTTTGTCTTTTTATTATTTTTTGTAGAGATCAGATCTAACAAAACCTATGTTGCTCAGGTTGGTCTTGAATTCCTGACCTCAAGGGGTTCTCTTGTCTCAGCCTCTTAAAGTGCTAGGATTACAGGCATGAGCCACTGCACCTGGTTGAGCGCCTTCATGAAATCCATGAAGACAAGATCTAGCAAAACCAGATCTTGCAGCAGTAGATGAAACCTCAAATTGACACACAGCAACATTCTCCACTAAACAACCTATCACGGTGGGGACAAATTTGCCATAGTGTTGAGCACTGATGGGAAGACTTCTCTAGTGTAGCAGAGGACATGGTTGGGTCACACATTATATACACTAAATTAAGCTGAAAATATCGTAAATGCCTAACGTGGACTAGAACCGTGTCCTAAGTGACCCTTTAATCATTCCCAAATAAATTTTATACAGTTATGTCCCTTTATGGTTAATGAATATTATGTATAGTAAAAATAGTACATTTATTTTTTGAATGGGTTGAAGTATTTCCTTATCAAAAATACACAGTCCTCACTGTGGCAAAAAGACAAAAGTCCAGTTAGATTTTGTATTACTTACTTAGAATATTCCAATTAACAATCCCGTTATACATAAACACATTTAACTAGAATGTTTATTCATAAATTTAAACTATGTAAAGCTTTCCCATTACCTGTAAACTTTATTGTTCTTATCACTCTTATATTTTTTATTTTTATTTATTTATTTATTTTTGTTTTTTTGAGACAGAGTCTCACTCTGTCGCTCTGAGTAGAGTGCTCTAATAGCTCACAGAAACCTCAAACTCTTGGGCACAATCTCTTGCCTCAGCCTCCCAAGTAGCTGGGACTACAGGCACCTGCCACCATGCCTGACTAGTTTTTTTACTTTTAGTAGAGATAGGTCTCGCTCTCACTCAGTTCAAGGGATCCACCCGCCTTAGCTTCCCAAAGTGCTAGGATTACAGGCATTAGCCACCCACTGTGCCCTGCTGTTCTTATCGCTCTTAATCCTCTGAAAAAAATCAAAAGGATTTTAACCCAACTAAAAGTTACATCCATTAGATATCTTGAATTAAAGTTCTCCAGAGAGCCTCCAGAAATAGATGGTTCACAAAAGCTGACTGCTAGCCCAAGATCCTCAGAACGGGTGGATGACTACACAAAGCAGACAGTTTTTTTCCAAGACCATTGGAAGAAGATTCTGTATCACACTCTGCATCGCATACTCTTGTGTATTATCTTTTAAATTATACTTTTCTCCTTTATTGCCCTTGCTAGTAATAAAACAGGTATTGGCAAACTACGTCTTGCAGCCCAAATATGGCTTGTCACCTGTCTTCGTAAGTAAAGTTTTATTGGAACATGGCTATCCATTTTTTCATATTGTCCACGATTGCTTTGTTCTAAAATAGCAGAACTGAGGAGTAACAAAGAATGCATGGCCCACAAAGACAAAAATATTCAAAATCTAGCTTTTTACAGAGAAAGTTTGTTGACCCTTGGTTTAGATAGTTATCATTATAACTCCATAATTCAGCTCTTCCAAGCTATTTTTAGCTCTTCCACTTAAATAAATGATGTAGAGTATATTGGTCTCACTTTGCCAATTATGATACTCTTTGCATACAATACATAAATGAAGTAAAATGTCCTTGCACCAGGGAAATTACAAAATGTGAGCAATAACTATTTGTCACACAAAACTCAGAAATAATATATATGCAGTTCCACCTAAGTTGAATTCTCTCTTGCATAGCTTTTTGGTTTTTTCCAATAAAGGAATCAGGCTCTTCAATGCCAATACAGGACCAAACCAAGGTTAATTGTTCTATTGAATTATAGGTAGGGCCATTCAAACTGTATAGTCCCTATGGTAGTCAGGCTCCAAGATGGTCCCTAATAGTTTTTGTCTCTTGGTATTCATGCCCTTATCTATTTTTATTTATTTATTTATTTAGAGATAGAGTCTTACTCTGTCACCCTGTGTAGAGTGCCATGGTGTCATAGCTCACAGTAACCTCAAACTCTTGGGCTCAAGTGCCTCTTGACTCAGCCACCCGAGAAGCCAGGACCACAGGCATGCACTACCTAGTTTTTTTATTTTTTAGTAGACATGGGGTCTCCCTCCTACTCAGGCTGGCCTCAAAGTCCTGAGGTTGAGCAATCCACCTGCCTCAGCCTCCCAGAGGGCTGGGATTACAGGGGAGCCACCGCACCAGGTCCTATGTCCTTTTACACTGTATCCCTTCCACATCATGCCAGGACTGGTTATGTGACCAGTGAAATAAGGACTATCCAAGGTTAGGTTATAAAAGGCAATGTATTTTCTGCCTTGTTTCTGCTCTAGGGGTAATTAGTTGTCATGTTGCGAGCAGCTCCATGGAAAGGCCCATGTGACAAGGAACTGAAACATTGCCTAAGGCCAGTGAGAAACCAGTCAGCAGCCAGGTGAGTGAGCCTTCTTGGAAGCAGACCTGACACCCTCAGTTAGGCCTTTAGAGAATTGCAGCCCTTAGGAGACACCGATCCAGAACCACTCAGATAAGCTGTTCTAAGATTTATTACTCTCAGAAACTTCATGAGATAATATTCTTGTTTTCAGGCTGCTAAACTTGGAATAATTTGTTCTAGAGAAATACATAACTAATATATTCCCCAACATCCCAAATGTACTATATCTCCTTTCAAAAAAGTACAAAAGTATAAAACCCTCATGGGGGAGAATCCTGAGAATAATGATGCTATTTACAGGAGTGAAACAGAAAAATTTCTTCCATTACTTTGCCTGGCATAGTAAACAATACAGCCCAAACCATAAGGCATATCAAACCAGTTTAAATTCCTTAAACCAAATAGTTATAAATGATAGAAAGGCCTTGGGTTTTCTTTTAGCCAAGCAGGGAAGATTCTTTACCATCGCTAACACTGTGTATTATACTGAAACACTGCAGGTGAATTGGAATAATCCATCTCTAAACTAAGAGAGAAGGGATGATCTTTGAGACTTGTTTTCACAAGCAGCTCTGGGAATTTGGGCCACCGTTCTGAAATGCCTTCCAGGCACTGCCAGTTATAGTTATTTGCCTCACGGTTGTTCAATGTCTGTTGTACAGAATCATAAATGATTTTGTGCAGCCACTGTCCTAACAAATGACTCAACAAATAATTTAGAGACAAAAAACAGAATAAAATCATGCTGATAGACATATAAACTGAAAATCAAATCTCCACCAAAGAAATCTCTTTTTCTTTTCTTTTTTTTTGAGACAGAGTCTCACTATGTTGCGCTGGGTAGAGTGCCATGGCGTCACAGCTCTCAGCAACCTCAAACTCTTTGGCTTAAGTGATTCTCTTGCCTCAGCCTCCCAAGTAGCTGGAACTACAGGTGCTCACCACAATGCTCGGCTATTTTTTGTTGCATTTGTCGTTGTTTAGCTGGCCCCGAGCCGGTTTCAAACCCACCAGCCTCGGTGTATGTGGCTGGCGCCATAACCATTGTGCTATAGGTGCCGAGTCAGCAACCTCATTTTCAAGGAAAATCACCAATAAGGATAAAGATCTGCACAACTTTTAACATTTTCCCCTGGACTAGGTGCAGTGGCTTACCTGTAATCCTAGCACTTTGGGAGGCTGAGATGGAAGGATCACTTGAGGTCAAGAGCAACATAGTGAGGGCCCTGGACTTCTCATTTGTTTTTACAAAAAATCCAAAAAAATTAGCTGGTATCCAGGCACAGTGGCTCATGCCTGTAGTCCTAGCACTCTGGGAGGCCAAGGTAAGTGGATTGCTTGAGTGCAGGAGTTTGAGATCAGCTTGAGCAAGAGTGACACCCCTGTCTTCCTGCTGAAAAATAGAAAAAGCAGCTGGGCATAGTGGCAGGTAACTGTAGTCTGAGCTGTTCTGGAAGCTGAGGCAAGAGGATTGCCTGGGCCCAAGAGTTTGAGGTTGCTGTGAGCTATGATACCATGACACTCTACCAGAGTGACAGAGTAAGGTTCTGTCTCAAAAGGAAAAAAAAAAATCCCAGAATAACAAAACAAAAATATTAACTGGGGTGTGTGGTACATGCCTCTAGTGGCAGCTCAAAGGCTGAGGAAGGAAGATCACTTGAGTCCAGAAATTGGAGGTTGCAGTGAGCTATAATGAAACCACTGCACTCTAGCGGGGGTGTGGTGGGGGGTGTGGTAGAGCAAGATCCTGTCTCAAAAAAAAGATTTCTCCTGCACCTTTGATTGAACAAGGACCAATAGGAAGGACTAAAAATAAAGAACTTCTCACAGACATAGGGACTGACACTTTTTTTCTGTAGCAATGGAAACAAGTAGCCACAGAAGCCAGTTTTAAACTCATTTTAAACTGATCACAGATAACTTGCCCCGGTAAGGGCCTTGCTCATGAGAATCAGCCCAAAAGGGACAGACCCATTCCAATAAACATACCTGCGAGTGCCAACTAATCAACAGCAGTCTCACCTGAGCAACCATCCTCCTCCAGATGATGCCAGCCCACTCAGACCCCTGACCATCTGCCAATTCCTAGCACTCCAGGCTTCTCCCAACAAAAATCCTATGTGAGGCCAACAGTTTGCTGTGTTCAGAGGGACTGTGCTGGACGGACTTAGCCTCCTTGACTATAGTAAGTAATAGAATCATCCTTCCACAAACTCCTCTGATTCCTTATTATTTTAAAACCTCTTTCTGTTTAATACTACCGATAGTGGTAGTAATGATGGTGATGATGATTTTCCAACGACCACTTAGTATATGCCACACGTATAGTAACTCTGCCTAACTTTTTCACACAAGACTCAGAGACAAGATATCTGCACTTCCTCTACACTTGAATTATATCTTGTATAGGTATCTTTTTGGCTTTTTTTTTTTTTTCCCTATCGAGGAATCAGACTCCTCATGTCTAAGGGCTTTGAATGCTTATCTCAATAACTGAAGACTGCTGGTACCACAAGGCAACCATACGATTCAGATTTTCAGGTAGTGCTCAGTTTTAGCCCTGGCTTCTGTGCGCCAGTCATTTGCTTGTTTGCCCTCAGATCCACTTCTCACTCTCTCCGGGCTCTTTGGAGAGGACAGATTCATGCAGATGGAGTTTTCCAGGCTCGTCTATCCACTGGCTTCCAGCTCAGTTCTGCTAATGTGAATCTGAGGTAAAGGACGAAGGCCGGGAGGAAGGACACGGGAAGGAGGGGTATTTCACCCCTTCCTGCTTCTGGAGGTGACCTGGGCAACGCCTGTGTTTCTTTCTGTTGCTTCAGCTCCTTTGAACATGCTTTATTTCTTGGGGGAGAGGCATAATGCTATAGGTCTCTAGGTTTGTCTCGCAAGCCTGTTTGGATTGCCAGCTTTTACATCGCCCATACTAGTTTCCTTCTGCTTGAAACAACCAGAGGGCTCTGAATTTCTGGACTATTGATTTAATCAGCATGAACAGGGGGTAGACATCATACCAGTAGAATTGAGAGACTTAAGTCCCAAATCTGTCTCTACATCATTTTTGACCTTGAAACCATCGCAGTTTGGGGGCTTCAGTTCTGCTTTCTATACAATGGAATTATTGGTCTTTAAGGCCCTTATTATTGGTTGGCCCATCCCAACCAATCAGAACCTTCTATAATGCCAGGCTTGTAGTAATTGGTTCCACATTTATAAGAGTTTTAACTTTTCCTTTCTCTCTTGTAAGAGTTTAAAAATTGCTTTCAAATAAAAATGTAGGGCCCCCGTTCAAATAGCAGGAAAAAAGTATCATTAAAAGTATTATATAATTTTTCCTTAAAAACTTTTATTACTTATAAAAAGTAATAGTGACATATTAGTAACAATATACCTTACAAAGGGAAAAAACTGTTTGCATGATAATTGTATACATGTATAATATGACAAGTAATAATAATGTGATATTCTGATTAATCAGATAATTTTTCAGGCTTGCTTTTCCACAAATTCATTTAATAGGTTAACAAAATTTAAACTTTTAGAATTTTATTTTTATTTCATACAACTGGAAGTGACACTACATAGTTTCTCTTGGAAAATGACAGATCATAATAATTTTTTGATAATTTAAAATTTTGACAAGGAACTTATTGCTGATGCAGTTGTTATTGGAGTTAACAGTATTTTAAACCTGTGACAACATCAGAAATAAATTTCTATAAATTATTTTGAAGTACAAGTTTTAGTGAACATAGAGCTAATGATTCTTGTGGAACAATTTTTCTAAAAATATTTAATTATTGATACAAGTTAGTTTTGTATAAGTTTGAATTTTAATTTTTTTATAAATTGGAAAGTAAATTCAGGTTAATGTGAGGGTACAAACGACCAGGTCAAAATATTTGATTTTGTTAAATAGAATCCCTCTTGTGGTTATGTTCCACACTCAAAACGTATGCCAAATACCCCCACACTATGCCCATTCAGAGGGAGCATCCCCTCCACTATATCCCTCCCCCATTACCCCTTTCCCCAACTTGAATTGAAATGAGTTTTTTCTCCTATGTGAGCATAAATTAGATTGTCTACTGGCTTCCATTAGTATTGAGTGAGTACAGTGGAAATTTGCTTTTCTATTTTTGTGATACTTTACTAAAAAGAATGTGTTTCAACTCCATGGAGGATATTACAAAAGATGTCAAGTTGCTTTCTTTTTTATGGCTGAATAGTATTCCATGGTATGCATATACCACAATTTGTTAATCCATTCCTGAGTTGATGGGCATTTAGGTTGTTTCCACGTTTTGGTAATTATAAATTGAGCTTCTATAAACAATCTATTGCAAATGTCCTTATGACAAAATGATTTTTTTTCTTCTGGGTAGATGCCTAGTAGTGGGATTGCGGGGTGAAATGGGAGATCTAATTTGAGTTCTTTGAAGATTCTTCATACTTCTTTCCAAAGATGCTGTATTGGTTTGCAGTCCCACCAACGATATAAAAATACTCCCCTCTGTCCATAGCCACGCCAGCATCTGTAGCTTTGGGAATTTGTGATGTGGACTAACCTCACTGGGGTTAGGTGATATCTCCAAATGGTTGCATTTCTCTGATGATTAGGGATGATGAGCATTTTCTCATATGTTTGTTAGACATTCATCTGTTTTCCTCAGAGAAAGTTCTGTTTATGTCTTTTGCCCAGTGATAGATGGGATTAAATTTAATTTTAAAAGTAAATTTACACAGTAGTATTTTTATGTTTCCTTTGACTTTCCTGTAACTTTGGAGATTGTATAAGAAACGAAATGTTGGGGCAGTGCCTGTGGCTCAAAGGCACCAGCCCCACATACCAGAGGTGGTGGGTTCAAACCCAGCCCCAGCCAAAAACTGCAAAAAAAAAGAAGGAAAGAAACTAAACATGGCTTCCTGATTTTCATAAAATTCAAAACACTGGTTCATGCATTCTATCAATAGATCTTCAGTTATTAGGAAAACATTAATTTTAAAATTGTCTCAACCTAGTGTCGTGGTGCATGCCTGGAGTCCAAGCCACTCAGGAGGCTGAGGCCAGAGGATCCCTTGAGCTCAGCAGATTGTGCCTGTGAATAGCCACCGCTTTCCAGCCCAGGCAACATAATGAGACTTGTCTCAAAACAAACAATAAAAATTATCTTCCTTATTAATAATTTGTTCTCAAGCTTTGTATGAAAGTGTACTTTTCTATCAAATGCCATGCTCTTTAAATTGATTTTCTGTTTCTAGGCCTGTGGATATTAGTTTCTTTCTTTCTTTTTTTTTTTTTACAATGTTGAGGTGATTTTCAAAAACAGTTTTCTGAACTGTTTAAAGGATTTTAATGACTCCCTGATATGCTTTCTTGCAATGTCCTTGTGTGCACTTTTACTGACAATAAAAGTAAATAATTTACTGACAAAGTTTACAGCCAGTCTTCTGGCAGTTCATAACCTGGCCTCTGGCCAGAATTAATAGCTGTGCAGATGCCACAGGGTCAGGCTCCAGGGACTGATGGGCAGGCCACCACCCCCCACGGGTCCCAGGGATGCCTGCATGCAGAATCCCTGCATCCCCCCATGACTGCAGCTCGGCTGTTGTTGCTGCTGTGTTTCTGTTACTGTAACAATCACTGCTGCCAACCTGGGCCCAAGGCCCAGCAGCCTTGGTCGGGTAAATACAATCTTTTTGTGTACCCAAGACCTTGAAAGATGGATGAGCAGAATATCCCAGAAGAAGAGCCAAGGATGTTTATCTTCTTTATAAAATTATGTAAGAAATGTTTGCAGCCCCAAACACAAGGAATCTTGGTAGCTGAGACTTGCTGGCACCAGGAAGTCTAAAATTAGGGGCTCAGACACAGAGATAGAAATGCCTGAAAGAAACTGTAACATTGCCAAGGACCCATGGAAATGAGCATGGTTGTTTCTGAGCTGTTCAACAACATAACCGGTATTATAGGTGAATGAGAATCTCCCAGAAATGGTGTTACATGGAAATCGATGTGTTCGGAACACACCTATCCAAAGATGCATTTTTGCATGGAATGTAGAGATTACTGAGTTAGTGCTGAACTGAATGTACACTTCCTCTAGGCCAATGGTTCTCAACCTTCCTAATGCCACAGCCCTTTAATACAGTTCCTGAGGGTCGCGACTCACAGGTTGAGAACTGCCGCTCTAGGCCATGGTGTCCTTTATCTAGAAGCATCTAACCCTAACCTTGAGGAAACTTGAGGAGATTACTTATATGCACTCATGCTATCTTTAGTACTATTTGAAGATTCTAACATGATTCTTTCACTGTAGGTATGAAATGCTATTGTGCTATTTTTTAATAGTGATACTGTAAAAGAACTTTTTTGTTATAAAAAAAACAAGTTTTAAAACAGGATCTTAAAAATTTTTGTTTTGGAAAATTTCCAATGTATTCAAAAGTAAAAAGAATAGAATGATGAATTCCTAGTACCCATTAACTCAGCTTCAGTGATTTCCCTACTGAATTTTATCTGTGTCACCCACCACTTCCTTCAGTTCTAGATTATTTTAAAACACATCCTAAACATCTTATCACTTTGAACAATAAATCTTAATATTATAAAATAGTTATTATTTAAATTTTTCTAATTATCTGGCTGGGTATGGTGGCTCACACCTGTAATCCTAGCACTTGGGAGGCTGAGGTGGGTGGATTGCTTGAGGTCTGGAGTTCAAGACCAGCCTGAGCAAGAGCAAGACCCTGTCTCTACTAAAAATAGAAAAACTAGCTGGGCATTGTGGTGGGCATCCGTAGTCCCAGCTACTTGGGAGGCTGAGGCAAGAGGATTGCTTCAGCCCAATAGTTTGAGGTGCTGGGACTATAACACCATAGTACTCTACCTAGGGCAACAGAGTGGGACTTTGTCTCAAAAATAAATAAATAAATAAATTTCTCTAATTATCTCAATTTTTTTTAGAGTGTGTTTGAATCCTTATGCAAACAAGGTCCACATACTGCTATTAGTTGGTATGCTTCTTAAGTCTCTTTTAATATATAATTGCCTACCTCCCCTCTTTTCCTTTTCAATTTATTTGTTGAAGAACCTGGGTCATTTTTGTCCTATAGGATTATTCATGGTATGGATTGTGCTTCTTGAATACTAGTAGGGTCTGAATGTTTGTGTCCCCTCCAAATTCATATGTTGAAATTCTAGCCCTACGGTGATGGTATTAGAAGGTGAGGGTTTTTCGAGGTGATTAGATCATGATGGTAGAACCTTCATGGATGACATTAGTACCCTTATGAAAGAGGCCTAAGGGAGACACCTAGTCTTTTCTACCATGTGAGGACACAGTAAAAAGATGGCTGTCCATGCATAAACCAGTAAGTGGGCCCTCAACAGATGTCAGTCTTGCTAACACCTTGGTCTTGGACTTATCAGCTTCCAGAACTGTGAGAAATAAATATCTGTTGTTTATAAGCCACTCAGTTTATTATATTTTATTTTAGCAGCCTACAGAGACTAAGACACATATCTAAATTATTGTTTAACATATTCTGCTATTCCTTGGATTTCTGTAGGTTTGAGAGATTTCTCTTTGATTATCTGACAAATGGCAATGTCATTGCTAGTCTCAGGTACCCCTAACTAAAGCCAGTATTATCTCTGTCTTGTGAGGTTAGCATCCATTAAATTTTTCTCAGATCCTAATGGATCTGGTGTTTTATAAAATGGTTATATTTAAATTGTATTATTTTTTACTGGCTGGACTATTTCTATAAAAAGTAACTTCTCTGTATAAAGATATAAGATAGTTATTGTGGCCTGAGGTATAGTAGCATACAAAATTAAGGCTTAATACTTGATTCTTTCTCTTTACTTTTCAATTTTCAAAATAATGATTGTCTCTTTAGCATCCTCCAAATATGATCAGTGAGGTTTTCTAGTGTAATTATGACTTAATGGGTTAAATCTACTTGTTGGGTTTTAAACCTTTGCCCCATCTTCAGTCAGTGGGAACGTTGGTCATGTTGGCTCGAGGGTCTTTGGAAAGGACCATGTTAGTCTTCATAGTCTCCTTGCTTTTGGGATAAAATCTTATTCTGGTTTCATCAGACACATTTTCTTTTCTTTCTTTTTTTTTTATTGTTGGAGATTCATTGAGGGTACTGCTTTTGCAGTATCACACAGGTTTTGGTAGCTTGTGTCTTCTTTGTTGTTATGCTCAAGGAAGTTAATGATTTCTTGTTTTATTTCTTCCTGCACCCAACTGTCATTCAACAGAAGGTTGTTTCATTTCCATGCCTTTATGTGGGGTTGAACATTTTCATTGGAATTGAGTTCCACCTTCAGTGCCTTGTAGTCTGAGAAGATACAAGGTAAAATTTCAATTCTTTTGATTCTGTTCAGGTTTGTTTTGTGTCCAGGGATTCTCCAATTTTGGAGAATGTTCCATGGGGCGATGAGAAGAATGTATATTCTTTATCTTTGGGATGAAGTGTTCTATATGCGTCTATCGAGCTATTACTATAATTCTTAACTGCTTTTATATTGAGTTTCCTAACATGTAATAGTCAATATATTGGGGCAAAGTGGCTGGATGTAGAAAGAGCAGGAGAAAAATAATAGTGATAGGATTTGTATTCATGATCTATATGTATATGACTTAATAAAAAATAGTGATAGAAGAGTCTACATTTCTATTGTTCTAAGAATTTCAGAATTATCTTTCTATATTTTCTCAGTGCACTCAATAATAGCTCTGCATTCTGAAGAGTTTTAAAACTTCCGGAAATGCCTAATTCACTCATCATTTCCTGTCAGCCTTTGTAGTGTCAGAATTCTTGGCAAAATTTCTTTCTCTCTCTTCTATCTTAGGAAATCTGCAAAAATAATGTTGATGTAGGAAAACTATCTCAGCCAATGTTCCTTTACTCCATAAAGAGTTCAAGCATATTATACAAGTAATGATGATTTTGAATCGTGCTCCCTACAAAAGTTCTAATAGACTCGTTCTTTACCTTAGTTACTATTAATTATTTAGTTCAGAGGAAATGTCTGCTATTTTCAATTTTTATTTATTAGCACTAGCTGGTTGGTTTGAAATTTCTTTATTGCCACATTAATTTTAACCAAATAAAGTTGTCTTCAATTTTTGTTTTCCTTGGAAGTAAATAAAGACTTTAACTACATTAAGATGATCAAAGTTATACACATGGGTAAGAGGAACATTAGAGTTCTCTATTTGGTATTTCTTCTGTTTTCAGTTTATTGCTTTTTTAGAAGGCATTTGTCTTAAGCTGAAAAAGACAGCCCCCTCCCCACAAAGATATCCACATCGTAATACCAGGAACCTGGGAATGTTATCTAATTTTTTAAAAAGTATCTTTGGTGGAGGGAGGTGGCTAAGGATTATAAAACAGTAAAATAAGTAAATAAATAAAGTCTTTTTTTTAAAGTATCTTTGCAGATATGATTAAGTTTAGTATCTGACATGGGATATTATCTTGGATTATTATGATAGGCCCTAACTACAATCTCACATGTCCTTAAAGAAGGGAGGAAGAGATTTTACACAAAGATAGAAGTGATATGAAAATGAGCAGAAAGAGATTTAAAGATCCTGGTCTTAAAGACTGGAGAAATGCAGCCACAAGCCAAGAGATGTTGGCAGTCACCAGAAAAGGCAAGGAACAGATTCGTTCCTACAGCTTCTGTAGTGAGGTAGCTTTGATTTTGGCTCATTGACACTCATTTTGGACTCCTGGCCTCCAAAACTGTGAAAGAGGGTGGCGCCCGTGGCTCAAAGGAGTAGGCGCCAGCCCCATATGCCAGAGGTGGTGGGTTCAAACCCAGCCCCAGCCAAAAACAAACAAACAAACAAAAAAAAAAACTGCAAGAATGTGAAAGAATACATTTCTGTTAGTTGAAGCCACCAAGTTTGTAGTAATGTGTTACAGAAGCCATGGAAAAATGGTACAGTGGATTTTAGGTATTCACTCAACAGCCATTATTGAAAATCACAACACGTCAGGCATTTCAATTGTTGGAAAAGCACTAAATAAAAACACAAATGAAGACGTAGTCTCAGGAGTTGAACTTTTTCAAGTAGGAAAAGGGTCAGATGAGGAGAAACTTCACTTTTTGCACAAAAGCACATCTTCTTCCATTCACTTCTGATTTTCTAGACATATACTTCAGAACTTGTTTTTGTTCTTTGGGACATATATAGATTTTTCTCAAGGCTTTAAAGGATCTCTATGTATTTATTTTCCTGCCTTTTCTGTGGAATATTTGCTAATAGATTGATAAATTACTTATTCAGTAAAAAGGATATATGTAGTTCTATATAAAATGAATATTGTTCATTGGAATCCTTCAATAAATTTATGTTTGGGGAAAAAATTATATTCGCTTCTGATTTTAAAGCTTTAATTATAAATGCTTTTCTTTAGGAGGGTTGATAATATTACAAATCCAGGGCAAAATAACACCTTCTGAATGTAGTAATTTTTTTGTATCTTCTAAATGCCTTGCCCCTTTTATTTGTACTCTTATCATTGGCAGATAATCTGGTAAATTATTTGACTGTTGTATTTTAGATACTTTCCTTTGATGTCTCATTTTCCATTTAGCTTTTAAAGGATTGCTAATGACTCATTCTTGGTTTATCTGACATCTTTGGTATCTAGGTTTAAGGTATTTGTATGCAGCTACTGCCAGGGTCTTAGCTTGACTGTTTACAATATCTTTAATTAGGATTCAAATATAGCTCCCTGTGTGAAACTGTCAGGTACGGTCCCCCATAAGTTGGAGCAAGTGAAACTTCAGATGCCTTTTGAGAAACAATTTATTTTGGAGTTTATAAATCAAGAGATGCTGGTAGTTCCAAGTAAAGCAAAATTTAGCTAACTGTGGCAAAATCTATAAAGACATGAGGTTATCTCCCATAGCAAGTCTGAAGGTAGGAAGTACCACCACGGTTTGGCAATTCAGAAATGTCATCAATGGCTCGGTGCCTGTGGCTCAGTGGGCTAAGGCGCCAGCCACGTACACCTGAGCTGGCGGGTTCAAATCCAGCCCGGGCCCGCCAAACAACACTGATGGCTGCAACCAAAAAATGGCCAGGCATTGTGGCGGGCGCCTGCAGTCCCAGCTACTTGGGAGGCGGAGGCAGGAGACTCGCTTGAGCCCAAGAATTGAAGGTTGCTGTGAGCTGTGATGCCATAGTACTCTATCCAGGGTGACAGCTTGAGGCTCTGTCTCAAAAAAAAAAAAAAGAAAGAAATGTCATCGAGAAGCTAAGCTCCGCCTATCTTTTCATTCCACCATCTTTACTGGTGGTCTCAAGCTGGTGGCCACAGCTCCAGAAATCACAACTGCAGTGAAAAGCAGGAAGTGGAAGGTGTGAAGAAGAGTAAAAGTTTTTCTCTTGAGCAGCTCTTTCTTGTGAAGAAAGATTTCTCAGAAGCCTTTGGGAGGCGTCCCCTCCATGTCCTTGGCAAGGCCTGACTTGCGTGTTCCCTGCAGCTTCAGCTGGCAGGGAGGAATGTCATGGAAATAACTGACGTGAATAACCCCGGGTCACCTCCAGGATAGCACACACGGCTGCCACAAACGAAGTCAGAATATTTGTTGGCAAACAGGAAAAGGGAAATTGATAAAGTCTGCTGCCACATTTCAAGGGAGCACAAACGCGACTCGCATGTGTCATATTCATGGACTGAGGACAGCAGGGAATTTGTACTTCTCTTGTTGACTGCCTACTGCCCCCACACTCCCCAGCACCTTAACTGGCCGTTTTTTCTTTTCTTTTTTTTTATTTATTTCATTTTTCTTGCTCTCCTAGCTCCTATCTTCTTCCTGAAGTCATCTTTCATGTTGCTTAGTCGTGTTGCACAACTCCGCAGACATCTTCAGTGAGCCCCATTCACTGATAAGATCACGTTTCACCTACAGCAATGAAAACCACCTCCTTTCTCTCCAGAGGACTCCTAATCTCTCAAAATCCCTTTTCAAATTTACCCCCAAGCCAAACAGGCCTATTGATTGTCTTGCAAACAGAATGATCCATTGCCAGCACCACGCTCCTGCCTGGGTTTCTTTTCATCTCCCTTTCATTCTAGTACATTCTCTGGACCCAGCTTACCTCTCTTCTCAAGTAAACCTTCGCTGATCCAGACAGACCACAATATCCACTCCTTCCCTAACTGCTATAATCCTTCATGGTTTATATCAATCATTTGGCACATTTCTCACTCAGACCACATCCCAAATAGATAATATTGGAGTTCTTTCCCAGATAATACTTTTCCAAGGAGTGACTCGGGCTCCTTGTATTTTGCGATGCTTTCCTCTTCACTATGTGGCCTCCAAGGTTGCCAGGGAAGAGGTAGTGAGGAACAAAATCACCTGGGTCTGGAAGTCACCCACATCCCTTTCTCTGGCATCCATTGGCTGAACAAATCGTCTGACAGCTCTTAATAGCAAGGGGACTAGAACACAGGCATCAACAACTCCACCCTTTGAGAGAGGGGTGTGTGTCTTTAGTGATCAGTGAACCCTCTCTGCCACAGACTGGCCCTCCTCGTTTCAGGGCTCATTTTAGTTCAGTGACAGATTGACAGGACATAAGAAGAAACACGCTGTGCCTGTTGCTGCTGGAATTTGTACAGAAGCCTGAGGCTCTGTGCAAGGCAAATCTCTTCTTTCTTCACATATACAGAAAAGCTATTTGGCTAGAAAGCATGCTCACAGTTTATGCTTATTTCCTTGTACGGCTATTCTGAATATTTACTTTAACTTGATTATTTTTTTCCCTGAGCAGACTTGTTTTACTGTGAAGGGGGATACATGGAAAGCGATTCACCCTAGATCCCATTCTGGGGATTGCTTAAGTACAGCAACTCTTTATTTTCCAAAAGATCACTTTATTTGTTCTTTGGAATACCATAGAAACAAATGGGGGTAAAGGTAACTGCTTTCAAGTGGAAGAAAAGAGGAAGGAAACCAAATGGAATGGAATCAACCTCCATGGCACGTGCTTGGTGCCAGATGTCTTTTATTTACTGTCTTTTTAGTGCATCCAGCAATGCCATGACTTAGTTATCAGGAGCCCCAGCTGCCACTTGCCACACTCGGCTGCCTCCAAATCTAAAAGAAGGAATTCGGTACGATTTATGGCCGAGGAACAATTTTGTATTTCAGCTACCTTACGGGCTATATAGACCTTTACAGATAATGTAGGCAACAGATTACATTTTTAATAGTGTTTCTAAAGAAAAATGTACTACAAGATGTAACATATAAGGCCACTTATCCGGGTGTCAAGCGTACCAAAACACCGGGAGAAACCTCTCCCCAACACGAGCCCAGCGGGACAGACAGCACATTACTTTTTGTGCTCCAGTATCCTAAGAGTATCCCTATCTACTTGGGGGTGTTCAAAAAGTAGTCTTATAATTTAGGTCATATAAAGACAGATTAATATTGATAGTTAAAGGATGACGAATGTTAGGCTGGTAAAAAAACAAAAGTATAAGATTGCAAAATGTGATACATTAATGCCATTTAATGCAAACTAATTGTTATTCTGTTTTTCACATAAGTAACAGATTTGAGAAGCTGACTTATTTCAGACCATTTTAATTAAATCTATTTGATTTTCTTTTTTTAACATGTGCAAATCAATATTTGAACGTGGGATGCAAAGAGTTGTGAAGTCATTACCACAATCTAGTTTGTAGCATTCCTGTTATACGAAGAGATTCTGTGGACTCAGTGCTCCCATTTCCCTTCCACCCATACCTGCTCAACCCATGCCATTTATTATGTTTTTCTGTGTAGATTTTCTAATTCTGGACTTTTTTTTTTCTTTTTTGTAGAGACAGAGTCTCACTTTATCGCCCTCAGTAGAGTGCCGTGGCATCACACAGCTCACAGCAACCTCCAACTCTTGGACTTAGGTGATCCTCTTGCCTCAGCCTCCCAAGTAGCTGGGACTACAGGCACCGGCTACAACGCCCGGCTATTTTTTTGTTGCAGTTTGGCCAAGGCTGGGTTTGAACCCGCCACCCTCAGTATATGGGGCCAGCACCTTACCCACAGCCCGATGCCTAATTTTTCATATGTTTCAAATACAGCATTATAGACATAAAGTAACTTTACCCACAACCACACCCAGGCAGCTGGCCATGTGCTGACTCCAGCTATGAGTTCAAATTCTGAACCAATCCTGTGATTTCATTCACAACACTTGATCTTTCTGTCCCACATCTCTTTGAAGACTGGCATTGCTAATTTCCTCCTACTGCTTATGAAGCAATTTGCATAATGAGTGTATGTCACCCAGTGTAGAAGTCCTTATTTCAGTTTTTGGAGTTCTGTGGGTTTTCTCCACCTTTTCTCCCTTATTTGTTTAGTTGATTTTTCTTGTCAAGTGAAACTCAATACCGCTGACTCTAAAGCAATGGACTGTCCGAGGCAATAAGAAATACAGAGATTTATCTAAGAATTTTATTAACTTGACTCATGTAAACATTCCCATTTGATAATCAAAGACAAAATTACCCTTGAGGTCCAAGGTCACTTTTGGCTTATTGGCAGTAACTGGCTAATTGTTCATGAGATAAATATCCCTTCCTCCTGCACTCACAGCTACCAGCATTTCTCAGCCTTCTTTACTATGCAAATGTGACTTCATTTTGACCAATGGAATGTGGAGAAAGTACTATATTCTCTTCTTCAGCGGGCCTATCAAAACCACCTGTGTCATCCCATGCTGTCTCTTCCTAAATGGTGATGACCAGGGAAATCTCGAAAGCCACATATTAGAGGTAGAATCAATCAAGGATAACTTTGCCTCCTTCCAGGGGACTTGGCAATATTTGGAGATGTTTAGATGGTCACAGACGAGGTAGGGGTGCACTGGTTTTGGCTTCCACCGGGTAAAGCCCCTGGATGCTGGTGAACATTGACAGGACACCCTCCCCGTGTATTCTGTAGCCCAAATGGCAATGGTGCTGAGGCTGAGAAACTCTGCTTTAGTCTGTATCTATTTGGCAAAAATAAAAATACTTAAACATTTGATTACTTCATCGTGTGTCTTCTTTGGTAATCTTCTAATCCTGTCTGATTAATTTAGCTTCTTGTGTTGATGGTGTGGCCGACTGATAGTTTTGTTCACCCATTGTCCCTTGCACAAAGCTACTGGCCTCTGGATCTTTTGGCTTCCGTAGCCGAACCGACTCAGCCCTCCCCTTGCATCACGCTATTTTCTGCATCATGTGTTTATTGTCCTATTTCCAGAAATCCTCACAATACCTGCCACAGAGTTGCTGTTTAAAAAAATGTTTACTGACTGAAGACTGAATGAATGTAAATAAAAAGAACAGTGAAGAAACAAACGAACAAACCGCTTTTCTTCCCTCGATTTCTTTTCCCCATGATGTTACCTGGCTCTGGCTCTGCCTTCTCCAAAGTCTTCTCCGCCTGCCCGCCAATGTACTTCCTCCAGGAGGCCGCCATTGTCTTGCTTTTCTCCCTTCTGATAACTCAATCTTATAACTTCAAACAACATCTATTCAAAGAAGCAGCAAATTTCAATACTCCTGAGAATCCATACTATGCCCACCTGTGTCCACATCCACATGCTTTTTTTTGTTTTGAGACAGAGCCTCACTATGCCACCCTTGGCAGAGTGCTGGGCATCACAGCTCACAGCAACCTCAAACTCCTGGGCTTAAGCGATTCTTTCACCACAGTATCCCTGGTAGCTGGGACTACAGATGCCGGCTACAACGCCCCGCCATTTTTTGTCGCAGTTGTCATTGTTGTTTAGCTGGCTCGGGCTGGGTTCGAACCCGCCAGCCTCAGTGTATGTGGCTGGCTCCGTAACCACTGTACGATGGGCGTCGAGCCTCATGTCCATGTTCTGTGATCACTTACAATTCAGATGGTCTCGGGCAAAACATTCTTACTCCCCACTCCTTGCCATGTTTTATTTTCAGGTTTATAATCATTCTTTCTAGACCTTGACCAAGACTCCCTCCTCCTCACAGACTGGTGGGCAGATTGTGGGCATTTGTCTATTTATAACTTCTCTTTCCCAGCTCTTGGCACACTGGGTATGTTATATTATACAGCATCAATGTGCCATTTCAGTACCCAGACTTTAAAAATGCAGAGCAGCACTGACTAATAGAAATAATAGTGAGCTCCAGGCACCAGTCAAGTATGCAAGAGCTGGAGGGTTCGAATCCAGCCCAGGCCCACCAAACAACAACGACAGCTACAACCAAAAAATAGCCGTGCATTGTGGCAGGTGCCTGTAGTCCCAGCTACTTGGGAGGCTGAGGCAAGAGAATTGCTTAAGCCCAAGAGTTGGAGGTTGTTGTGAGCTGTGATGCCACAGCACTCTACCCAGGGTGACAGCTTGAGACACTGCCTCAAAAAAAAAAAGGAAAAGAAATAGGTGAAATTAATTTTAGTAATATATTTTATATAGGTCAATATGTGCAAAACATTATGACCTCATGTGTTCAAAATAAACCCATGTATTAATATAAAAATTAATAATATATCTTACTTCTAATGGTAATATTGAGACCTACTGTGTTTTATGCTCATAGCACATCTCAGTTTGAACGAGCCACATTTTTTTTTTTTTTTAAGAGACAGAGTCTCACATTGTCACCCTCGGAGAGCGCCATGGTATCACAGCTCACAGCAACCTCCAGTTCTTGGGCTTAGGCGATTCTCTTGCCTCAGCCTCCCCAGTACCTGGTACTACAGGCGCTCGCTGCAAAGCACGGCTATTTTTTTGTTGCAGTTTGCCAGGGGCTGGGTTTTGAACCTGCCACCCTTGGTATATGGGGCCGGCGCCCTACTCACTGAGCCACAGGCACCACCCAGAACTAGCCACATTTTTATTTTTGAGACAGAGTCTCATTATGCTGTCCTAAGTAGAGGGCTGTGGCTCTCTAACCTCCAATCTTGGGTTTAAGCAATTCTCTTGCCACAGTCTCCCTGGTAGCTGGGATGACAGGTGCCCTCCACAAAGCCCGGCTTCTTTTTTTGGTGTTGCAGTTGTCATTGTTGTCTAGCAGGCCCAGGCTGGTTCAAACCCTCCAGCCTCAGTGTATGTGTCCGGGGCCGTAGCGACCGCTCTGCGGGCCCGCATATGGACTCCCCACATTTTAAGTGCTCCGTTCTCCCGGGATGGCTGCTCTAGTGGGCAGCACAGTTTGAGCGCTTTGGGAGGGTCTCATGTTCCTTTGTGTTCTTGAAATTTGGTACCGTGCCCGGCATACAACTGTTTTGTCCAAAGAAACCAATCTTACTGTCGTGGGATTAATGTCACTTTGTCCCCAAGTGCTGCGGAACTTACGCTGTACACTGTGTTATACATGTTTGCTACTTTAAATTGTTTTCTACTTTTTGAGATAATGTGTATCTCCTCCTCAGACAGTATTTAAGATTGAGAGGTATTCGTTTTGTTTTCTAAGCCCTTCGTCTTGCCCACATCGTATTACACAGTTACCAGAGTCCTTAAACGGATTACACGGGTGGGATGAGTGGATAGAATGACGACCAGGTAAAATGTAAGTTAAATAAAAACCTCACTTCCTCTTTTAATTAAAAATTTAAAAATGTAATTTTATGTGCATGTAACAGCATTTAACCAGCTTTATCTATAATATAGTAATTGGTTATTATAATAATGTTGTATATAGCTGTTTTAATTAATAGCCAATGCAGGCTTATTGTAGACAAAGAAGAAAAAGGAAATAATGTAACAGATGTATATACAAAAGTATAAGTTAAACAATAAAATGGATTTGGTACCCATACTCAGTGGTTAGAGTGCCGGCCACAACCAAGGCTGGCGGGTTGGAACCCAGCCTGTGTCTGCCAAACAACAATGTCAAGTGCAACAACAACAACAAAAATAGCCAGGCATTGTGGCGGGCACGTGTAGTCCCAGCTACTTGGGAGGCTGAGACGAGAGAATCACTTAACCCCAAGAGTTCGAGGTTGCTGTGAGCTGTGTTGCCACAACACTCTACCGAGGGTGACACAGTGAAACACTGCCTCAAAAAAAAAAAAAAAATGATATGAGCTCTATGAAACTGCTGTTATAGCAATATATACATAGAAAAAAGATAAGAAATTATAAAATGTTAAAAACAGTGGTTTTCTTTTGTGATATACACAATTATGGGAAAATTCTTTAGCAGTTTTATGTGGTTTTGTTTTAGAGTGTTTTTCCAAAGATATGTTTTCGAGTATTTTGTGAAAATAAACACAGATGCACTCACAAACACACACATATAATTACGCTGGGTCAAAGTTCTTCTGAAAAAATCTAGATGTTTGTTAGTACCTGCCACTTCCCTGTATTGTAATAACAGCCCTTCTTCAAATCTTGATCCATTAAGCTAAATAAACTAAGAGAAGTTTAGTTTTATCCTATCTCAAAAAAATACAAATCTGTTTTGAATTTGGATTCTGTAAGTCTATTTTTAACACCATTCCATACTTCTGGTTTATTAGGGTAAGTTTAATTCCTTATCTGGGTTCCCCTTTTGTTCAACTTTCCACAGTTTTTTTTGATTGTTGACCTCCTATTCATGCTGAGATTTCCATTCCATGTGTTACACATTCCCCTCTAGTCATCATTTCCACTTCCCACCCCACCCTAAGTCTCTCTTCAGGGCACTATTACATGCTACTCCTTCCCTTGAAGAATGTTCGTACAACGTGGCTTACAAGATGCTCAAATAACAAATACACCTTATTAAGCCCTTATTAAGACATCTGACATTCAGATAAATGCACATTAGACCATACAAATGTTTCACATTTTTAATCTTATTTTATTTTTTATTAAGGAAAAGTTTTATGAAATTTTCCTATATAACGTTTACTTTTCTCATGAGAGAGGAATAAGTAAATTTTATATAGAAAAATACAGCAAGGGGCTAGCGTGGTGGGAGGCCCATCCTAGCACTCTGGGAGGCCAAGGCAAGTGGATTTCCTGGTCAGGGGTTCAAGACAAACCTGAGCAAGACGATATCTACTAAAAATAGAAAAACTAGCCAGGCGTTGTGTCAGGCACCTGTAGTCCCAGCTACTTGGGAGGCTGAGGCAAAAGAATTGCTAGAGCCCAGGAGTTTGAGGTTGCTGTGAGTTATGATGTCATGGCACTCCACTCAGGGCAGCAGAGTGAGATGCTGTTTCAGAAAAGAATGAAAGAGAAAGAGAGTGATAGAGGGAAGAGAGAGAGAGGGAGAGAGAAAGAAAGAAAGGAAAAGAAAGAAAGAGAGAAAGAAAGAAGGAAGGACGGGAAGTTGGGAGGGAGGGAAATCCGGCAGGGCTGGGCATGGTGGCTCACACTATAATCCTAGCACTCTGGGAAGCTGAGGCAGGCAGATCCCCTGCGCTTAGGATTTGGAGACCAGAATGAGCAAGAGTCAGACCTCGTCTCTACCAAAAATAGAAAAAATTAGCAGGCTGTGCGCCTGTAGTCCCAGCTACTGGAGAGGCGAAGGCAATAGGGTCATCTAAACTCAGGAGTTTGAGGTTGCTATGAGCGAAGCTGACACCATAGCTTTCTAGCCTGGGCAACATTGTCAGACTCTGTCAAGAGGGAGAGAGAGAATATACGGCAGTCATAGAACCATTTAAAAACATAAGTCACAATACTTCCCTGCTTAAAATGCAAGAGCTTCCCGATGCAATTGAAGCAACATTGGCACACTTTTCTGTGGTATGAAAATACCTCCCAGCTCTCTTTTCTTATATCTGCTATCTCTTCCATGGACAGTTGGTGAACATCGGGTCAATAGACATTACCAAGTTGCTCGTAACAAGGGGATTTCTTCTCAGCACCGCTGAGGAGTACACTGGAGGTAGTGGTGAAGCAGTGTGTCCCTAACGAGGGGGTTGAGCTGTTTTCATAAGCATAGTGTAACGAGGCGTGATCTGCCAGAGGACTGTGGATCCTGCCATGAGCGACACCACGGCCTGATCCAGCTGGACTCTGGGTCCTGCCTCACAGTACCAGCCTTTCCATTCAGGCCCCACTCCTTGGTCTAGTCCTAGCACACAGGTTCCGCCCATCACAGTTGTACACTTGGTTCATCCGGGAAGGCTCAGCTTACATGATCTGAACCTGGGCCCTGTGGCAATTGAAAAACAAATCACAACTTGGTGACTTAAAAGTTGAGCCAGACTGACCTGGTGCGGTTACAGCCCCTGAGCTCCATTCTCTGTAGCTTTCTTTTTGTTCCTTGAGCACTCAGAGTCCCATTTCTGGGCTATTCTGCTTGCTTAAAACACATTTTCTCAGCAACCTCACAAGCCTAACTCCTTTGCATCACTCGTGCCTCACCTGTGACCTCTCCAGCAACCACTGTGCTCACTCCCTCGGTTTCCTTCCTGCTCCTCTTCTCCCTCCTACTCAGCACTTTCTGTCCCATTATATTATTTTATATTTTTCAGAGTGTTTTCCCCCAAATTGTTTTACTCACTGGTTTTTTAACTGTCTCCCCAACTACAATGTAAACTCCACCCAGCAGAGACTGTTTTTTGTATCCTTACTGCCTAGGAATGTGCCACGTACATAGTAAGCACATAATAAATATCTTCTGTTGAGGATTTCAATAAAAATTAACTTTCATAGTATGTGGTAGCTGTGCCTGGCTTGCTCCTAGACAGGCTACGTGATCTGGGGAGCTAAGGAACATGCATTCTCCATCCTTTGAGTGGAGAAAGTCATTCCTCCCAGCCCCTGCAGTTTCTCTGTCGCCACCCTTAGGCTTCCACCCCACCTTCCCACATTCAAATTCCTGGAAATTCCTATTAGTTTCATCAGTGAGCTTTATCACCTATAAAGCTATCATCAGTAAGTCTTGTGCCTTTAGTGGAATTATCTCTTATCTAACCAAGTTCCTATCACACTCCTTACCACACCCATGTCCTAACCAGGAATCAGAGCATTCATCTGCAAGGTTAAATAGTGTCGTTTTTAGAACTTAGATCAAAATGATTACGAGCTTCACAAGCACCATGACCTAACCAATTTTTCTTTCTTCTCTCTCTCTCTCTCTTTTTTTTTTTTTTTTTTGAGACAGAGTGCCATGGCATCAGCCTAACTCACAGCATCATCAGTCTCCTGAGCTCAAGTGATCCTCCTGCCTCAGTCACCCCAGTAGCTGGGACTACCCATGGCTGTCACAACACTCAGCTAACTTTTCTATTTTTAGTAGAGTTGGGGTCTTGCTCTTGCTCAAGCTGGTCTTGAACTCCAGAGCTCAAGGCACCCATCCTCCCACTTTGGTCTTCCAGAGTGCTAGGATTAGAGGTATGAGTCACCCTGCCTAGCCTAACCCATTTTTCTAATTTATCTTAAAAAGTGTATTCAGCCATAACTGTCTTCAACTGCACTGACTAAAAAATAAAGGCAAGTTTGTCTTTCATAAAAACATGGAAATTTAGGCTTGCAGTGCAATTTAGATATAATCTAGTTAACAGATAAGACAACCAAAACCCAGGGTGCGACTAAGGAACCTTCCAAAGGTCACTAAGACATGCAAAGGCAGAGTCGTCTTTAGACACCCAGCCAGGGCTCTTCCCAGTACATCTAACAAACTTGAACATTTATTACTTACACACTTACCTATTAAAGACTTCTAATATTAATATTTTCTTCTCTGTCACAGTGGCCAACACACCGAAAGCAATCAATAACATTGGCAGCAAATGAATCAAGAGTTAATATAAAGTTTTAAAAACATTTTGAGGCTCGGCACCTGTGGCTCAATGGGCTAAGGCGCCAGCCACGTACACCTGAGCTGGCGGGTTCGAATCCAGCCCGGGCCCGCCAAACAACAATATCTGCAACGAAAAAATGGCCTGGGGTTGTGGCAGGCACCTGTAGTCCCAGCTACTTGGGAGGTGGAGGCAAGAGACTCGCTTGAGTCCAGGAATTGGAGGTTGCTGTGAGCTGTGATGCCACCGCACTCTATCCAGGGTGAAAGCTTGAGGCTCTGTCTCAAAAAAATAAATAAATAAATAAAAACATTTTGAAGGCTGGGCATGGTGGCTCATGCCTGTAACCCTAGCACTCTGGGAGGCTGGCCCAGGCCGGGTTCGAAGCCTCCAGCCTGGGTGTATGTGGCCAGAGCCCTACCCACTGCTACGGGCGCTGCCCATTATCTCCGTCTTTTGAAAATGTAAAGTGCAAGCATAACTATCAAACACTGCGTCAACAGCCATAATTTACACCGTTATCTGTTTCTCATCTGTTCCATTCTGCATTGGCCTCTGCTCGTTGAACACCCCCTGGGAAGTGTATCCATCTTGGTCCTAACACAATGTACATAATTCTACTAGTTATGTGAGTAGTATAGAACTGTTATTTTATTCATTAATTGGTGGTTATTTTTAAAAAGAAAATAAAGTAAAGCAGAATTCCTGGGTTTAATTATCATTATTTTTCTTTGGGTAGAAATACTATTCAATTTTTTCATGAACACTAAAACAATAAAAACAAAGATTTGTCATTATAGCTAAAAAAAGACCTTTGAGCCTTCTCTTCATATAGTCACAGTATTTGAAAATGTATGTGATAAATTTATAGCATGATCAGAAAAAGGTTTAATTTGATGTTAAGAGTCAGATGTAATAGGAAGTGGGGAATAAAATGAAGAAGGCTTCCTAAAACGCCATTCTGTGAAGCACCGTTATAATGACAACAATAATTTTATAAAATAAAATGTCAACCTTTGAGATATTTTGAAATTCATGATTTCTATTTTGAGTGACACAGTCAAGTCAAGGCAGAAAGCAGTCCCATAACCCATGAGAGGTTTTAACTTTTTTGCTTATAAGCCAAGCAATGGAGGGCTTATCTATTAACTTCTAATTGTAATGACCACTTATCCCTACTCTTACCTGAATGAACATGTGTGCCTTTTTCTAACTTGCCCCGACTTACCTTTTTTCTGAAGGAGGAAACACAGCATTATACTGTCCTTCTTCGTGGATTTAATTTTCTTCAGTTGCCCAGTGCCATGAGTGTTCACTTTCACCACCTGTACTTAACTTTCCCTGATATGTGCAAAACATTATTGCTCTTCGGTGCCCTTGGGAAGGTCCATAGCCTCCTACCTCTGCTTATTGGACAGCAGTTCAATTTTCAGCAGTTTTCTTAGCATCAGTCTAGAAGATACGACTCCAGGCAGCAGTAAAGTGATACTACTAACCTCTCGGGAATGTACGCAGCACTATTGAAACAGCTTTGTCTCCTGTCCATTAGACATGTTCACTGAATCAGGTAATGATCAGAATGACAAGTGATTCCTCGCACTCTTATGTACCCAATGAACTGGTGCCTGCCAACCGAGCAATGTCTCTCCCTCCACACCTGCCGAAGTAAGAGTTTAGAAGCTGATTTGTGGCACTTACCCCAACTGAGTGCCCGGGAGCAACTCAGAATAAATTCTCTCCAGAATGTAGTGTTTTAGAGTTTGAACTTTGGGGAATGTTGAATTTTATGCTTGTTGCTATCTTAACCTTCTTGAAACTTTCTTTTTCCTCTAAAGGTGGTGCCATGAAATGAAAGTTACATTAGTCAAATCACTCTTGAGGGAGAAAGCCCATCAAGCATGCTAGCACAAGTCTCCAAAGCTCCACGAGGCCACAGGGCCTTTCTAAAGCCATCCCAGCCTCATGAGTGCACATTCCTCTGATCCCTCTGAACTGAAAAATATCGAGAGGGGTACAAATCATTAGATTCCATAGTTTGCATTTGTAAGGTTAAAGTCCGACTTGTAGGTGAGTTCCACAACCAGTCAGCGTGACTTATACCAGTGCGATGTATGTAACAGTGGGAAGAATCGCTCGTCATTCTGATCATGGGCAGGAATTTACCGGAACCCTTCCCCCACAGCCCTCTCCCCCTAGTCCTCCCCTGCTCTTGAATTTCACCGAGTTTTTCTTTCATGGGAGCATGTATGTGTTAATCTACTAATTCTTATTTAGTACTACTGGAAAAACAGTTTTTCCGTTCATGTGATACTTCACTTACAGAATGGCATCCAATTTCATCCAAAATTGTTGCAAAAGATACATAATTACCATCTTTTTTATGGTTGAATAATATTCCATGGTATACCTATGCCAAAACTTACTAATTCATTCATGTGTAGAAGGGTATTTGGGTTGTTTCCACATCTTTGTGATTGTGAACTTTGCTGCTATTGATATTCGAGTGTAAATGTTTTATGATAGGATGCCTTTTTTCTTTTGGGTAAATACCTAGTAAAGAGATTGCAGGATCGAATTGTAGGTCTACTTTTAGCTCTTTGAGGACTCTCCATACTGCCTTCCACAGAGAACGCGCCAGTCTCAGTCCGACCACCAGTGTATATGTGTTCCTTCTTTCCAAATCCATTCCAGCATCTGTTGTTTGGCGACTTAAGGATGTAAACCCTTCCCTCATTTGTATTTCTCTGATGATTAGAGACAATGAGCATTTTTTCATGTGTGTGTTGGCCATTAGTCTATCTCTGTGAGAAAAGTTCTTATTCATGTCTCTTGCCCACTTTTTAATGGGGTTGTTTAATTTTTTTTCTTGTTGATTTGTTTGAGTTCTTTGTAGATTCTAGTTATCAGCCTTTTGTCAGATGGGGAGCATGCAAATGTATTCTCCCATTCTATGGATCGTCTTTTTGCTTTGTTGATTGTGTCATTAGCTATGCAGAAACTTTTTATTTTTGAGACAGAGTCTCACTATGTCACCCTCGGTAGAGTGCTGTGGCATAACAGCTCACAGCAACATCAAACCCTTGGCCTTAAGCAATTCCCTTGCCTCAGCCTCCCAAGTAGCTGAGACTATAGGTACCTGCCACAATGCCTGGTTATTTTTTTTGTTGCAGTTGTCATTGTTGTTTAGCTGCCCCAGGCGGGTTCAAACCCTCCAGCCTGGGTATATGTGGCTGGTGCCCTATCCTGAGTTTTGGGTGCCGCCTATGCAGAAACTCTTTAACTTAATCAGGTCTCATTTATTTATTTTTCTTGCTGCTGGGATTGTCAGTGGGATCTTCTTCATAAATTCTTTCCTTAAGTTGATAAGATTAGCAGTTTTTCCTACTCTTCTTCTAGTCACACTTTCTTCTAAAGTTTTTATAGTTTCATTAGATTTAAATATTTTATCCATTGTGAGTTAATTTTTCTATCTAGTGAGAGGTTTTTCAGTTTCAGTCTTTTACGTGTGGCTAACCAGTTCTCCCAACACCATTTATTGAGCAAGAATTCTTTTCCCCAGTGTATTCTTTTGTTTGCTTTGTCAAAAGTCAGATGGCAATATGAGGCTAGTTTTATGTGTGTTCCATAGCTCTAAGAACATACTATTTAAAAAAAAATCTGAAAGGTATGTATTCTCCTTCCCATGGGTTGTCAAGTTCAGAGGGCAGGGGTAGAATTTTAATCAATGATGCAATGCCAACTACACTGAATGGAGAATTTCCTTACATTATCTAGGTTTCAGCAGCAATAGCAGTGAAAAACACAGCAGCATGTTCTGGACACCCAGCTCCGCATAACATTTGTGGAACTTATCGTCTGGGTGGAGACAAACTGAGTTCTGGTTCCAGCAGCAAGCCAAAAGCAAACACAGCTGGTGCTTCCTAACCATGAATCATCCTGGGAGATTCTGGGTATATCAAGGAAGGGAAAACCTAGTGGGAGAAAGAATCGGATCTGCAATGTTATACTTTGGATTATTCCCAGAAGACAGTTATTATGTACCAAATTGAAGCTTGGACACTCAATTTGCGTAGGGGAAATTGTAGGTATGTTTCTTATCTCTTTCTACTAAAGGACTTCTAGAGGTAACTAAATAAAACAAGAGTAAATAGGTATAGAATAGAGATTTTTGGAAATTCTTTCCAATGTAAACTTCTTTAGATTCCACTGAACTTTATTTACTTATTGATATTTTGCTGTGTTGTGACAAAGGAAAGAATTGGTGAGATGAATATGTAACTTACTCCACTCAACAACCCCTTTATCTATAAGACCCTATCTCTGCCTCCTCCTCTTACTACTCTGAATGGTTAAAGCTAAAACAAATATAAATTTATTATATGTAAAGTGCTATTCTACACAACAATTTAAGTCATTAAATATGGCTCATTTAAGAAATCTCAAATGCAGGCTTTCTGTCCATAAAAAATAAAAAACACTATTAGAATGCGAAACATTTCCTGTGGGAAAAATATGGGGGTATAGTTAAAAATAAATGCTGCTTATGCAAGACTTTACTTGATGTGGAATTAAAATTATCTGCTTGCAGATTTCATAGGATGAAACTTTATTTGGACTGTCTTTCATAAAAACCTTTTTATTCCAAGACACACAGACATGCTTACACTTGAATGTCATGATTTAAGGCTTATTATACAAAGATAGTTGTAACTATATGTAAAGCCACGTAAAACATCAGTTCTACAAAAATGTTTTCCCCTGAAGTGCACTTGAAAGGAATGATACTCAGTGGGAGTGGTGGCAGGAGGCAACTGCATTCACTGGAACAGAATTGCCCATGCACGCAAATGTTAGGAAGAATTCCAAGAGTTCGCTGTTTTCGAGTAAATCTCCTTCTCATTATGCACTCTCTTCTGCCTCATTACAACAGAAATTGTTTCAAATCATTTTGTAAATTAAAAAGCAATTTTCATTGTTGGGGGCATAACACAGCCCCCCGCACGCCCTCCCTTTTTCACCTCCTCTTAGAACAAAAGGCCTACCTGGCCCTTCCCCAAGAGTTCTGCTGGAAAGACCCAAGCCCACCAGAATCTTCCAGCAAGATGTGGAATCTTCTTCCTCCTATGCTCAGTATAAACAGAGGCCTCCAACCACCCTCGGTGCAGATGCCACCTTTGCCCTTCCTAGGCGGGTCACTGTCCCTTTAAATAAACCTGACCTGAACCTCTCTGCTCCTGATCCCGGTCTGGGCGCTGCTGTTCCACCTTTTATATGGTCCTCAAACCCAGGACTGGTGGCTGACTGGCAGCTGGCTGGTGGCCTCCCTAGCCACCCCAGTGTCATTGGAACCTGGCTCTGGTCATGCCCAGACCCAACTCCATTGGCTCGCCTATCCAAGAATTCTAGAGGATTTTGCCCCACTGCCATTTAAGAGTGAATAGGTCCCCAAATACCTTCAAACAGAGCCTTCCTCAGCTTCCTCCTTGGCTCACTCTGTGCCTCTATGGCCCCATGTCCCCCTCGCTGCTTCTTCATTCATTCACTCCTAAGCAGTGGCTTTTCAGTCCCAGCACTGGGCCTTCTTCTGATGTCCTGGGGACCTCAAGCTTCAGTCCTAGTACTGACCCTAGTTTCGCAGAGTCTCCTTCTCTTTTTTCACTTCAGGCCAAAGTCAAAAAAATGACTTGTCTCAGAGCCTTTCTTTGTTTTTCACTCGTCCATGCCATGGGTCTTAGGAACCAAGGGAGGCCTTCTTTTCCACCCAGGTAAGGGAAGGACATCTGAGACACGGGAGCTGGCCCTTCCACCCTCAACAGAGATACCTTGGAGGTGTCTCTTTCAACCTCAATACAAATTGGAAAACGGGCCCTTTAATTTCACTATCTTAAAAGATTTAAATAACTTCCTCCCAAAAAAAAAAAAAAAATTGGCAGATGGAATGAAATCCCCTACCTCAGGACTCTTGCTTCTTCCTATGCAAATCATCTCTTGAACACCTCTACCTCTGTCTTCCCTTCTCGCCCTGCCACTCTTCCACCTCCCAACTGTCCTGGAGCCTCCAGGCCCTCCCGTGTCCCACCCCCCAGCCCCTCATGCTCCTCCATCCCCCCCAACCCCCTCATACTCCTCCATCACAAACTTCTCACAGGTTGCTCCCCACCCAGCAGCCACGCGTCCCTCCTCCCCATGCTGGTTGAGCTGCAGGTGTGAGGTGCAGAACCCACAGGGCTGCAGACATGATGGCAGTGGCGTGGGAGGCCAGGCGCCCTCCCCAGGCCTCAGCTGACGCAGACAGGCATGGCAGGTCTAGACAAGGGCAGGTGATATGTCCAGGAAGGCAGTGATGCTCACAGGCCCAGATGCCACCTCGTGCCCCTTTCAGCCTGGCATCCCTCTGCCCACCAACTGCAAAAAAAGTCTAACCTCACTGCACTCTCATACCTACATACGAAGCTCCCCTCAACTATCGTGGAGGCTTCGATCTGCTTGCCATTGGGAAAGGGGGCCAGTTAGGGGCTTAATATGGCCCCGCATGAATCTTCCTGCCCCCCAGAACAAAAGGCCTACATGGCCCTTCCCCACGAGTCCCATTGGAAAGACTCTAGCCCACCAGAACCTTCCAGCAAGCTGTGGAATCTTCCTCCCCCTATGCCTAGTATAAAAAGAGGCCATCTTTGCCCTTCTGAGACAGGTCACTGTCCCTTTCAATAAACCTGGCTGTTTCTACACTAACAAGTCTGGTCTGGTCTGAGAGGGCATCACGTGACTCCAGGAACAACTCCACTAGTGCTCTCAAAATGAGAGATCCTGGTTCAATAACCCATGAGGACACTGGATCTCTCCCCTTAGCCCCCCTCACTGCAGTCCTCCTGTTATTAACCATTGCCTTTGTGTCATATAATTCCTGTCCTCATTTATTCAAGACAGGGTAAAAAAGTGTCAACTGCAGTTGCCACCCAATTTCTACCAATCCCAAACCCTCTTCCAATGTATCCCAAACCACACGGTCCTACCAGCACCCAACTCATCACACTTAGGGCAATTACAACCCTATTTAGCCAGAAGCAGTTTCGAAAGACGGATCATCACCCCCATTACCCCTTTCAACAAGAGCGAGGAATGTTCGGGGCTTAACATGGCCCCACAACCTGCTTCCTGCCCCTAGAACACAAGGCCTAGAAGGCCCTTCCCCAAGAATTCCACTTAAAGATTCTAGCCCTCCAGAACCTTCCAGAAAGCTGTGGAATCTTCCTCTCCCTATGCCTAGTGTAAAAAGATGTCTCCAACAGCCCTCGGTGCAGATGCCACCTTTGCCCTTTCCAGGCAGACTGCTGTCTGTTTCAATAAGCCTGGCCTGACCCTCTCCACCCCTGTTCCTATTTCTGGACACTGCCACTCCACCTTTCCCTCACATGTCCTAATTATCATTTATATAACTATACTGTATACAGACGGTCCCAAAGCAAAAAATGCCAACTATACTTTCCTTGTATCTACTTTTTAAAACAACATTCCCAGTGTCTTCAAAGCATAAGAACTAAAAGCACACAAATTTAGCAAATGTAATCATGTTTGGGAAATAATGGGTTCTGGTTCTTTGTATGTTTGTAAAAGAAATAGTTTTTCAGGTTTGGCGCCCATAATTCAGTGAGTAGGGTGCCGGCCACATATATTGTTCTGCTGAAGAACGATGACAACTGCAACCAAAAAAAAAAAAAAAATACAGGCATTGTGGTGGGCGCCTATAGTCCCAGCTATTTGGGAGGCTGAGGCAATGGAATTGCATCAGCCCAGGAGTTTGAGGTTGCTGTGAGCTGTGACACCATGGCACTCTACCGAGGGTGATGCAGTGAGACTCTGTTTCAAAAAAAAAAAAAAACAGCAATACTTTTTCAATGAGCATTCTGGAAATATTATATTTTAAAAACCAAATGAGTTTTACAATCATAAGATACTGCAGAGTTGGAAGTAACATTTAAAATATACAATTCTCAGGTAATTATATACTTTACCTATCACTATTCTCCTTTCCCCATACATAGAACATATTTTAAAAATCAGGCATTACTTGGCTCAGCTTATATTCCACAACAGAACCAGATCCTATTAGATAAATTACTTAGTGGGCAGAAAATAATTCACAGAGATATATTCCCTGCTTTAAGCCACTTATTAAGATTCAACTCTAATATATGAGATGAATTTTCCTTTGCCTCAAAAGTGCAGGCAAAATGAAGAAAAGTAAAAACACTAACTTTGCCATGAGAAACAACTTTTTCACTCATAGAAGTATGATCAAGAAAAGAAAAGAAATATAATTATGCTTATTAATCATCTTTCCTTTACAATGGTAATACAGACTATTCCAAGAGATTATGCTTTAATTTCCAGGCAAAATAACATTGAAAATCATACTGACATAGCAAATTAAACAAAATAGTTTCCCAAAATGAATTATCTCGAGTTTCAATACCAGAAAAGATTTATTTAACACATCAAGGTAAAAGTTTAATGTTGTTCATGAACGTTATTCTTTTTTTTTTTTTGTAGAGACAGACTCTTACTTTATCGGCCTCAGTAGAGTGCCGCGGCATCACACAGATCACAGCAACCTCCAACTCCGGCTTAGGCCATCCTCTTGCCTCAGCTTCCTGAGTAGCTGGGACTATAGGCTCCCGCCACAACGCCCAGCTAGTTTTTGTTGCGAGGCCAGGTTTGTACCCACCACCCTCGGTATATGGAGCCAGTACCCTACTCACTGAGCCACAGGCACCGCCCATGAAAGTTATTCTTTTCTCTGTGTATGAAAACATTAATCAGAAATCACCACTTTTTCAATCTGTTGCTATGCATATAATATGAAGACTGAAGTTAGTTAGATGGGGGTTTGATACCGGTAGATTGGCCCAGTCTAAGTAGACGTGTCTATTGAATAGTGCCAAACTCTGCTGGGTTCTGACGATGATCCGATGGTGGCGATCTGAGCCTATGTTTAACAGTATTTAATGCAGCCTCTTGAATTTGTCTGAGTCTAAGTTGAAGAGTGGTGGTGCAGACCCTCTGAGGGTTTATTTATTTTATATCATGGTTGAATTGCCTCTTACAGCAATATTCATCCGAAGGAAAGAGGGTAGGACCCTCAAGTCGGACTCAGACCCTGTCTGGCGTCAGGAGGAGGCAGGAGAGGAATTCTGGAGACGGCAGTCTGTTTGCTAGCGCGGCTTGCCCACCTTCGCTTCTGCCGGAGCCTATGGGATGAAAGAGAGACGGGGAGGCCTGGCTTGGGCAGCACCAGCAGAAGGGGTGACCGGCGCTGGCAGCACGGCATCGCTGGGCTGGTGGCCGCAGTGTGCCCAGGTGGCCGTGGCAGAACAGGGAGACAGTGGAGGAGCAGCAAGACAGAAGCTCCTGCCTTCCCGAGGCCTGACAGACTCAGGGGCCCTCACCACGGGGAACCAGCAGAGAGGACACAGGCAGGGAAGGTGGCTGAACGTGCTGCGTGCGCCGGACCCAGGGCTGCAAGTTTGGGTGAAGGTTAGGGTCAGGCAGTCCGTAAGGATTGAAAGGGTATGGGTTAGGGCTGGGGTTAGGGCTGGGGTTAGGGCCTGGCTTCAGATGACAGTTAGAGTCAGGCGGCCCTGGGGGTATGAGATGAGTTTGGTTGACACAGTTAAGGCCTGGCTTTAGGTGATGATTAGGATCAGGAAACCCTGGAGGATGAAGAAGGTTTGGGGCTGTTTGGTGAGGGCTAGGGTTAGAGTCTGGCTTCAGGTAATGGTAGGGGTCAGGAGGTCCTGGGGGATGAAAAGAATGTGGAACACTTGCATGCAGGCCAGGGCTTAGGTCCAATTTTAGGCAATGGTTATGGACAGGCAGTCCTGGGGGTATGAAGAGTGTTCAAGGCCATTGGGCGAGGGCTAAATTAGGCTCGGCTTCAATGAAGGTTAGGGACAGATGGCCCTGGGGGATAAAGAGGGTTCAGAGCACTTAGGTGAGAGCTAGGGTTAGGACTCAGCTTTGGGCAATGGTTAGGGTCAGGCAGCCCGGAACATGAATAGGGTTCCAGGCCCATGGGTGGGGGTTGGGGTTAGAACGTACCTTAGGGCAATGGTTAGGGTGAGTGGGTCCTGGGAAATGAAGAGAATTCAGAGCCCTTGGGTGAGGGTTAAGGTTAGGGCCTGATTTGGGGTGATTTTAGAGTGAGGAGGGATGGAAAGATGAAGAGGATTTGGGGCCAGTGGGTGAGGAGTACAGTAATTAGGACCTGGCTTCAGGTGATAACTAGGGTTAGGCGGGTGAAGTGGGATGGGCCTTTGGGTGATGACTAGGATTAGAATCTGGCTTCAAATGATAATTTTGGCCAGTATATCTGGGGGATGGATGAAGAGGGTTTGGGGCCCTAGGTTGAGAGCTAAGTTTAAATCCAGGCTTTGTCATTGACTATTGGGGTCAGGCAGTCATGAAAGATGAAGATGGTTCAGATCCCTTGGGTAAGGGCCCAGTTTTGGGTGATAATTATGGTCAGGTGTACATAGGAATTAGAGGATTCAGGGCACTTGAGTGAGGGTTAGGTTTAGGGCCAGGATTCAGATTATGGTTGAAATCAGACAGTCCTGGGAGATGAAGAGCACTAGGGATCCTTTGGTGAGGTCTAGAATTAGGTCTCTGGTTTGGGTACTGTTTAAGATCAGCACTTCTTGGGGATGAAGAGGGTTTGAGACTCTTGGGTCAGTTGTCCTTGAATTTGAAAATGATTCAGGGCCCTTCGATTAGGGCTAGGTTTGGGGCCCACATTCTGGTTACCATTAAGTTGGCCTTTTGGGACAAAGAGGATTTGGGGGCCTTGGGTAAGGACTAACGTTAAGGTTCAGGTCTCCGTGGTGGTTAGAGTCCAGCACCCCCTGGTTTGGGCCCTTGGATTAAGGATAGGGTTAGGGCCCAGGTCCAGGTATTTTTAGGATTAGGCACCCCTTGTGGGTGAAGTGGGTTTAGGGACCTTTGATTGTAAGGGCTGAGATCTGAGTGATGGTTAAGATCAAGCATCCCTCAGGTATGAAGAGGGTTGGAGCCCTTGGGTTAGGGTTGGGGTTAGGTCTGTGACCTGGCAATGTTTAGCAGCAGACAGCCCTTGGGGATGAAGAGGGTTCAGTGCCCTTGGGTTAGGTGTAGGTTTAGGGTTAGGGCCTATTTCTGGGTAACGGTTAGGGTCAGTCAGTTTGGGGATGAAGGGCATTTGGGTCCCTTGGGTGAGGTCTAGGGTTAGGACCTGGGCCTGGGTGATAGTTAGGATCAGGTGGCCCTTGGGAATGAAGAGGATTCAGTGCCCTTGGGTTAGGGCCCAGGTCCCCATGATGGTTAGTGTCCAGCAGCCCTTGGGATGAAAAGGGTCTGGGGTCCTTGGTTTAAGGGTAGGATTAGGGCCTCCATTTGGGTGATTCTAGGGTCAGCAGACTCTTAGGGAGGAAGAGGATTCATGGCCCTTGTATTGGGGCTATGGTTAGGGGCTGTGTTTGGGTGATGGCTAGGATCAATCAGCCCTTGGTGTGAAGAGTCTTTGGAGACCTTGGGATAAGGCCAGGGCTGGGATCCAGGTTCAGGTGAAGTTTAGGGTCAGGTGGTTCTTGGTGTTGAAGAGTGTTAGGGGCCCTTCAGTTTGGGCTAGGTTTAGGGCCCAGGTTCAGGTGACAGTCAGGATCAGGTCAACCTTGGGGATAAAGAAGGTTTAGGGCCCTTGGTTTAGGGCCCAGGTTTGGGTGATGGTTAGGTGCAGGTGGCCCTTGGGTGTGAAGAAGGTTCAGGGTCCTTAGGTCAAGTGGTTCTTAGGGTTGAAGAGATTTCAGGACCCTTGGATTATAGCTAGGAAGCCCAGGTGTGGGTGATAGTTAGAATCAGGCTGCTCTTGGGGATAAAGAGAGTCTGTGGCCCTTGGGTTATGACTAATGTTAGGACCTATGTTTGAGTGATGGCTAGAGTCAGGTGGCTTTGGAGGATGAAGATGGCTTTGGGACCTTTGGGTTAGGGCTAGGGTTGGGGCCCCAGTTCATGTAAAGGTTAGGGTCAGGCAGTCCTTGGGGTTGAAGAGGATTTAGGTTCCTTGGATTAGGGCTAAATTTATGGCCCAGGTTCAGATGATGGTTAGGATCAAGTGGCCCTTGGATATGAAGATGGTTTGGGGCCCTTGGGAGATAGTGTTGGGGCCTAGGTTTGGGAGATGAAGAGGTTTCAAGGCCTTTGGGTCAAGTGGATCTTAGGATTTAAGAGCATTCAAGGCCCTTGGGTTTGAGCTTGGATTCTAGTGATGGTTAGGGTAAGGCAGACCTGGGAGATTAAGAGGATTCGGTGTCCTGTGTTAGGGCTAGAGTTAGAACCCAGGTTCAGTGGACATTGAGGGTCAGGCTAAGGTAGTGACTTTTCAAGTGAGAGAGACTGTGTACAGGCAGACTCAGTGCTTGAGGGGGATGAATAATTTGGCATATAATGTAGGAATATGCCTAAGGTCATTGATTAAAATAATAGTGAGCTCTATGGCAAATAAGCAGAAAAGGCCAGCTCTACAATCAGCCTGAGGCCACACTGGAGGGGACTAACAGATCAGATAGGCAAATCAGAAATTTATCAAAGAGATAATAAATTATCGGCGCCTGTGGGTCAACGGGCTAAGGCACCAACCACATACACCTGAGCTGGCGGGTTCGAATCCAGCCCAGGCCCGCCAAACAACGACGGCTGCAACCAAAAAATAGCCTGACATTGTGATGGGCACCTATCGTCCCAGCTACTTGGGAGGCAGAGGCAAGAGACTTGCTTGAGCTCAGGAATTGGAGGTTGCTGTGAGCTGTGATGCCACAGCACTCTATCCAGGGTGACAACTAGAGGCTCTGTCTCAAAAAAAAAAGAGTCAGAGCCTCACTTTGTCACCAGCTCACAGCAACCTCCAACTCTTGGGCTTAGGCAATTCTCTTGCCTCAGCCTCCTGAATAGCTGGGACTACATGCGCCCGCCACAACACCCAAGTATTTTTTTGTTGCAGTTTGGCTGGTGCCGGGTTTGAACCCGCCACCCTCGGTATATGGGGCCAGTGCCCTACCCACTGAGCCACAGGCACCGCCCTAAAAC
>CAUYRH010031766.1:0-26876 GCA_963574655.1 Perodicticus potto
CATTGATCTTTTGAATAATTCTTTTGTTTTCAATTTCATTTAATTATGCTCTAATTTTAGTTATTTCTTTTCTTCTGTTGCGTTTGGGATTGGAATGTTCTTCCTTTTCCAGTTACTTGAGATGTCCCATTAAGTTGTTAATTTTCTCTCTTTCCGTTCTCTTGAGGAAGGCTTGCAGAGCTATAAATTTCCCTTTTAGGACTGCCTTTGCGGTATCCCAGAGGTTCTGATAATTTGAGTCTTCATTGTTGCTTTGTTCCAAAAATTTGGTAATTTCCTTCTTAATCTCATCTATGGCCTAGCTGTCATTCAGCATAAGGTTATTTAGTTTCAATGTTTTTTTATGAGTATGTAGATTCCTGTTGTTATGGAGTTCAACCTTTGTTCCATGATGGTCCTAGAAGATTATGAATTCTTACTTAAAAAACTGCAATAGGATTAGAAAACCATCTCTTAATCTTCCCAAACAGATGAGTTTTTTTTTATTCCTTATAATGAAATTCAAAAGATTAGAACTCTTGACCAGTTAACTATTCATAAATCATTATTTATTTACATAAAAGCAGATAATTTATGATTTGAAATATTTTTATATTAATCTAATTTTTACTGAAAATTTTGATTTAAGAGGGTCTGATTTTATTATAAATAACAAAATATTTTCCCAGTAGGTATTATTTTAAAAAATGCTAAGCTATTTAAATTATGTTCTAATTAATATTTATGATGTGATATTGATCTTTTTATAGTTCAAAAAATATTAGACCTGATTTAAAAGTGTACTAATGTTAAGTGTACAAACGAGGTGAATAACCCAACTATAGCAATTTGATCTTTACAAAATACAGGAAAGTAATTACCACTTTTAACCTGAAAATATGTGTACCTATTATACATAGTATATAAAAAAAATAAAATTAATTTTAAAACACAATATATTTTATCTATTGGCACATTATTGAATTAAGATATTGTGAACAACCATATCAAAGTGTTTTCTATTATATATATTACTATATATAATATTATTATATTATATATATTGTCTAACCCAATATACAAAATATTCATATTGATATAAATAGATGATTGAATATATAAAAGGAGAATAATAGACAAATCTCCCATGCAAAAGAATTCCGAATAATGTAGGTAGATACTCTTTCCTCATAAAGTTAGAGACTATCTCCCTACTCTTTAAGCACAGGTTATATGTAACACCCTCTTTCCACAGAGAAAGGGGCAGGGGACGTCCACACAACGGAGGAAGCTACGAGCACAACCTCTGCCAGGTAATCAGTGTTAGCATCAATGATGACAACTCTTTTTTTTATAATGTGTACCCTTAATACAACATGATGAGAAGGGAACATTACGTCTATGTTCTCGCTACCAAATCTCATAATCTCAGGCTAATCCTGAGAAAAACATCAGATGAACCACAGTGTGGCATATTCTACAAAATACCGGTTAAGTAGTCTTCAAGACTGTCAAGGCCACCAAAACAAAGATAGTCTGAGATAGCTAAGAAGATCCTGAGGAAACACAATGTAATGTTACCACATTCATATCTGAATGGGATCCTGAAACACAGACATGACTTTAGGTTAAAAAAAACAAGAAAATTCTAATAAATATGGATGTTGATTAATAATAATATATCAATAATAACTAATTATGAAAAATTTATCATATACTGATATAAAATATTAATTATAGGACAAAAATGGGTTCACAGGAGCTCTTTGTGTAACCTTTGAAAATGGTCTATAAATTTAAAACTAGTCTAAAATGTAATAATTAAAAAAAATTAAATTTGCTAAAGGACAGGAGAGATCTTGCATATAAGCCCCTCCTTTTCTTTACTTCCTGGTTGGTTGAGTTGCCCAAAGTCATTGTCAGAAGATTTAGAACCAGTACTTTTATTGTAGGACTTATTTCATTGCATAATGTGCCTTTATCTACAGTCTAGTGATATTAATATCCTTACAGTATCATCCAGCCATAAAAATATTAATGATTACATGAAATCCCTTTGTTAGACACTCCAGGTAATGTAATAAGGAAGAAAATAGTAACTATTCTCTTAATATCTTAAAAATATTCAGCAAAATTTTAAAATCACCCAACTGAAAAAAATTATACATAAAACAGGGTACAACGCTTTTCTACTGAAGTGAGAATTCAAAGTGAGGATTTGGTAGTCACTAAATTATAAAGTAATTTCATTTACTTATCAGATTTGGTGTTCCTCAGTGTTCTTTTATCAAGATCACCGGGTATATCCTATAGAGAAAGGAAGGTCAAAAATATTCCTCATCATCAGTTAAGAGAGGAAGTATATTAGGGAAGTCTCATTCAAACTCTTAAAAAGAGTCACGGAAAACACTAGGGACATAGAAACTATTAAAATGGGTCTAGTTCTCTAGCAAATTTTACTAAATTTAACAGGCTGTAAACAATATAAAGCCTTTAGAAAGTCATCTTAAAGTTTCCAAATGTGAAAAGCTAATTCCTATGAAGTTACCCAGTAGATATGCCAGTGACATTAGAATTATGGAATTTTTACATTATTCATTTTGAAGCACAGTTAAACGAAATACACCAAATCTGGAATCACCACATCAATGTCAAAAAGTATTCAAAAAGGGAATTATCATCATATGTGTAGTTTATGCTTTCCAATTAGGCTATGAACACCATAGTCCTTTGTAGTATGCATTTCAACTATGAATACACTACCAGAAAGTCATTTAGAATGTTTTTGGATGTTTATAGGAAGTTTTAATTATAACTCCAGTCATTTCAAATTCAAATTTATAACCAAAACTACACAGCTTACTCCTTAGTTGCAATTGTACAAAATATACTATTTAACAAAATACATTCAAGAATAAATAACTTCAAACTAAAAATAAATAAATAACTAATGTAGCCATATCATAATAAATAAACAGAAAACTCATTTAAAATCCATCTTGTACAGTTCTGCTGAATGTCCATTGCTAAATTTTTTCACAAATGCATTAAAAGATCACAGTATTGGGTGGCGCCTGTGGCTCAAAGGAGTAGGGTGCCAGCCCCATATGCCAGAGGTGGCAGGTTCAAACCCAGCACTGGCCAAAAACTGCAAAAAAAACCCAAACAAGCAAAAACACAGTATTAAAAATATAAAATTGTTTTCATAATTTTATCGAAACATATGAAAAATTCTGTTTTTAAGTAAGCATTATATTTTAGAATGCTTAGATTTTAAAAAACTTTTAGATTTTCAAAAATGTGAAAAAATTACAAAGATTCTTATTACAAATTCCCTTTCATTATAATCTTATGTTAGTATGGTATATTTGCCACAATTCAAGAACTATTATTGATGTATTATTAACAAAGTTCTCTAACTTATGAAGATTTTCTGTTTTGACCCAATATTTCTTTCTTGTTCTAGGATCCCATCAAGATATTGCATGAATCATTTCCTTAGGCTCCTCTTGGACGCCACAGTTTCCAAACTTTCCACGCTTTTGGCGATCATGACAGTTTTGAGAGGAGAGGTCGGTTATTTTGTAGAATTTTCCTTACTGAGATTTAGTCTAATTTTGTTTTTCTCATGAGTAGGCTGAGTGTATGGATTTTTTTGAAGAAGAGGTAAAGTGTTATTGTCATCCTATAATATCAAGACTGAAAAAGATAAAAATGGCTTATCACAGTCAAAGGTTTTCTAAATCACAGGTCACAAAGGAATATTAGTCAAATTTCTTCATGTAAACTGACTGTTTTTTATCCCTTGCTACATTGTACTGTTTGAAATGAAGTCACTATTACAGTCACTGTTCTTCACCTGCTTGAAGATAATAAATTATTTTGAAACCCGTATAAATAATTTGTCTTTTCTAGACTTCCTTGTTTGTTTGTTAGTATCAGTATGAACTCATGGGTATCTATTTTAAACTTTGGATTATAATCCAACACCACCCTTTGTTTGTTCTTCAAGTTGTTCCACCGTTAGCCCCTGGGAACATTTTCAGTTGACTCCTTGTGCACTATTCACCCTGGTGGGTTTTTTGTTTACTTGATTTTTTTTTTATTAGATCTTTCTGTTTTTTATTTTTTATTTTCTGGAACAAAAAATATGTCCAGACTAATATTTTCTATTACCTACTTTATGCCAGAACCAGAAATTTCTCCAAGGAGTACTGTTTTCTTTTATTGGAGAATAGACATGGATGTGTTAGACAAAGGGATGAATCACGCTATACACTAGATAGAGCAGGATGTGGTGATGGGTCAAGTTTTGTAATCATATGAATAACAACTTTTAAGGTCTCTGTATTTATTTGAGCTGAAGCCTTTTATTTCTTTTAAAAAGTCACCAGTCATTAAATACATATGTCATATTTCAAGTTTTAGTATAGTTGCTAAAATGCATAATGGTTCCTAAAATGCAATATCACAATAAATCTCTCTTTAATGAGATTTTGAAGAGTATGACCAATGAATCATAAAAAGGTGAAGTAATAATAAAAATTAAGGGATAGTTAACAAATTTTACAATGGGATTTAAGTTTACAAAAGATCAAGTACAACACTAGCACATTGGGAGGCTCAAGTAGGAGGATTACTTGAGGCCAGGGATTCAAGCCTGCTATGAGCTACAATTGCACCATGGCATTCCATCAAGGGTGACAGAGTGGGACTTTATTGCTAAAATATTTTATTAAAATGTAAGTAAATTCATTAAAAGCATATCAGATGACAATTTTTTGTATAACTGATAATTTCTTAATTATAAACAATTATTTCTGTTTCACTTTGTTATATTTAAGAATAGCCTACAGAAAAGACAGTATTTTAAGAAAAGGAACTTCAAAGAAAAGTATACTCGGTTTTCACATTGACATCTGTTAAAATATACATTTATATGTAATCCTATACATACATACTATAAATATATGCTAATGAAATTTATATTGTGCAAAAAGCACCATCATTTAAACAAAACACAGATAGAACTCTCACCATCAGGCAGCATGCACATTCTCACTTCACTTCAAATCAAAATCCAGGGGCTATGCCTGGGGCTCAAGGAGTAGGGTGCCGGCACCATATACCAGAGGTGGCTGGTTCAAACCCAGCCCCGACCAAAAAACTGCAAAAACAAACAAACAAATCAAAATCCAGGCAACTGTACACTTAGTGCTGGCAACACCAGGCACTATCATGATACATTGCACATTGTTAGTATATAATATCCTAATGTACAGTGCCATCTGATCTTAGTATTATTTACTACCATCATTACCAACAGTAAGAATAATGGGCCACCAAAATGTCTCAAGAAATAAGATATTATTACTAAAATAAATTTATCTCAGATCACCAATTGTCATTTAATAATTCGTCTTATGACATATATGACAAATAAATTTTGAGTAACAACCATAATCCATGGATTGGAGAGGTTATAACATTAAATAAGATAGCAACAATGGCTTCTCATGCAAAGGCTAATGTCCAGGGTGCCAAAATGCTCTCTTCAAATAATGGCCTGTTCCCTATTATAGCACTTCTTTGTTTAGGATGAATTTCTGGGATCCAGTCATTCTGCAGAAGAAATGCAAGATGTTGGTTCATGCCTGTAGTCTCAGCTACTTGGGAGGCAAAGTCAAGAGAATTGCTTGAGTTCAAAACTCTGACATTGCAGTGAGTTATGAGAATGCCCCGGACACTGAAGTCCGGGCACAGGGTGAGACTCTATCTCAAAAAATAAAATAATAAAATACAATAAAGAAAAGGACAGGCAATTGTGAAAATACATTCATATACCAGCATCCATATTTCTATAAATGTGTATAAAGGTTTTGGAGTGGAGATGCTCAATTCTTGAATGGCAAAGTCAGAAGATAAGCAATGTTTTCATAGATGGAAATAGGCAATTTTGTTTTATAATTAAAAAGACAATATGCTGGCAAAAAAGGATCCTCAGCACCTCATCCCCAAATAAAAAAAAGAATTCACTGTATCATCAAAAGCAAGTGGAAAGTAATGATTACATCCAAATATATTCTGTCCACATGGTTTCTGTTTGTTGCATTCTACACATGCAGAGGAAGTTCGTGCTATTGTGGTCTCTTGATCATGTGCCTTGGTGGTCTCCTGAGTTTGGTGACTACCTTTGTCCCTTGGTGGTCTCCTGAGTTTTAAATGGGATGTGGGCCTTGTGCCTTGACATAGTCATATTTTTGGAATATGAAACTGATCATTGACAATGACAGCAATGAGTGGAATAATAGATATGCTAAAGTAAAAAAAAAAATTCAAACAGACTAGAAGGAGAAAATTGAATTGAGTTGTAAAGGGAGTTTGCAAGTGGAGAGAACGGCTAGCCAGGGGCAATTTCATCTCACATTCTTGCCTGCTTCCTCCAGTTTGAGTATATATAAATTTTAAAGGAGTTAAAAAGGAGTAAACTATAACTAATCCTCATCCATTTTTCCACACTCATTTTGAAGCAGCTGCACACTAATCTTTAAATCCTTGACATTACTTGATTATGTAGTTTAATTAGCACACCACTCATCACTGAATATTAGAAGTTTTTCATCTCATATTTCATACCATTTTTCAAATCACATCTCTGAATGCCTGAAGTTTTAATAAAAATCCATTAAGCGTAAGGCTCATTTACACTGAAAACTTTCATGTGTTTATTTTTAAAAGTATATTAAGAATTTTTTTATATTTTTGCCAAAATCCTTGCTCAAAGTTTGACATTGTGCTACATTAAAAAGAGACATTTGTTCAAGCTGAAAATAAAATTACCATATGATCCAGAAATCCTACTACTGGATATATATCCAAAGGAAAGAAAATGAGTATATTAAAGATGTATCTTCATCTCCCTCCATGTTTATCACAGAACCAGTCACAGTAACAAACATAAGTCATCAATGTAAATGTCTACCAACAGGCTAATGGAAATAGAAATGTAGTATAAACAGACAGTGGAATATCATCAGACTTCGATAAAAAAAAAGAATGAAATCCTGTCATTTCTCATGGATGAGTCTCTAAGATACTATGTCTAGTGTAGTAAGTCAAGCACAGAAGAATAAATACTGCATATTCTCACTCACATGTGAAGCTGAAACCACTGAATTCACAGAAATGGAGAATGGATTAATTCTCTTCTATCCTAGAAATAATAGATTACTAGAGGCTGAGAAAGGAAGATGGTCAGGAGATTAAGGAGAGGTTGGTTAATGAATACAAAATAACAGCTAGATGGGAGAAATAAGCTGTAGCGTTCTATAACACTGAAGGAGAACTATAGTAAACAATTAATTCATTGTGGTTTTTCAAATAGATAGAAAAGAGAATTGTTAATGGTACCAAAACAAAGAAATGATAAAGATTGAGGTTATGAATATGCTAGTTGCCATGGTTGAGAAATAGTTTTTAATATTTTTTTATCATTGTTTATATTTTTACTGGAGGGGTTGTCATGTACATGTTATAAAACTAAATCAGAGTATACTACTTCAGAGATTCTATGTGAGCTCTTTATTACAGTGAATTGACTATTGACCAAACTGAATTCTGCAATCAAATATCCAGAAACAGTTTTGAACAAAGTTCTCTGTATCATTTTACATTGTACACATGTGTCAAAATATCACTCTATTCCATCAACACACACAAACATTAAGTGCTAATCAAAAACTATACTTCAGAAAAGACATTTTTCATTAAGATGTGATATTTTTGACAAAATATATGTGAACACATCAAATTTACTTTTACTTGATTGTAATTTTAAGTATATACAGAATTTTTATAGATATGGTTATAAAATTGTAAAGTTTTATAGTCACATTCCAGAAATAATTATATTTTTTAGTAAATAATAAAATTTACTACTACTAAGATTGTATTACATAAAATTGACTACTAATTTGCATAAAAGAAAGTAATTGTTAATATGTGTTTTATGGGGGATGTATGAACACACACACACACACACACTGTGTCCCTTTGTCACAGCCCCAGTCTTGATCTCAGCAAGAAGGAACCATGCATGATGCGAATTAGAAGTACAAGCTTGTAGGAGGCAGGCTAACCTTGCTTGGGTAGCCCAAAGCAACCGCCTCAGTAGCCTTTTATTGAGACAGCACAATACAGGTGAGGGGAGTATTAGACAATGACTACGTGCCCAAGGCTCACCAAGTGCTGGGTTCTTTCTCCACAAGGAGCACCTGTGGACCAATTGCCAGAGGGTCCAACCCCAGCTGCAAATCATCTTGCTCAGAGGTCATCTGGCTCTTGGCATCCTCTACATTTCCCTTCTCTAGTGTATTAAAAACATTTCTAGATAGGCAAGGGAGAAAATCTGTTGTTGGTTATTTCAGTTGTTCTCCTCACTGAGGAGCTTTCCTTCCTGCTAAGTAAAAGAAACAAAAAGGCATATTAATATAACACAGAATTACACCAATGGAACTAATCTGGGTATAAGGGAAAGTATTTTAGCCAAACTAGGCATAGGGGAAAACATGTCCCCTTTGTGCCAATCACCACCCAACTACATGCTATGGGCTGACCCGTAGGGCCCAAGACGCTTCCATGGGAAGTATTAACCACCATCCAAAGTTATGTTAGGTGGGGAAAGGGCTATACCGAACTCAGACCCTTTTCAAAAAACAGTATAACTTTAAGTAAAGATCAGGTTCCCAAATGAAACAGATATAAATCCAACAAGTTAAATTCTCTTATCTTAGCTGATACCAGTATAACTGTTACCTCGAAGCCTGCTGTTCGAGGTGTTTGTTGTCACAACCTTCAAAGGTCTAGAAGATGTACACTTAGCTCACCTGGGGCTTGTTATTCCAGCCCAACATAATGACATCCTGCATCAGTCTTCCCACTCTGCATAGAAGCTCCAACTGCCTCTTAGAGAAATAGGATGCTGACCGCTCTTAACTGCTTCCTGCTGATGATGGACAGTGACATGGGAGAGGCAGCTAGAGTTCCCACAGAGGAGATTGATCCAGGGTTTCTCTATTATGAAATTACCTAGGCTCCAAAAATCAGTGTCCTGTGAATAAAAGGAAAGTTAGCGAAAACAAATTTGTTAAGGAGCTGACAAGGTGTCCTGCTCGTGTCGAGGCTTAATCCAGAGGGCTGGTAGCCACTGCTTCTCTTGGTGTTCTGTAATAATATGAGCAAAACCTCAACCCTAATGAAGTACATAATCAGGTTTCCATTCTGACATGTCAGGTTTTCTATAAAAAAATAGGTAGTTGTATTGGAGAGGATGGTGAATGAATGAGAGATGTCTAGTGGCGTTCTGCAGCTCTTTCCATCATTGCTGAGTTTCAGAAAATTGAGAGTGAAAAGAGCTCTAGTGAGCATGTACTTAGGACTATTATTCAAGGGGAGGATCTCCTCTCCCCCTCTCTGTTATCTAACATATCTCTCAATGTTTTATGATGTCACTCAATAATGGCTTTTCCTTGAGAATTGTAAGGAATACCATGAGATAATTGAATATTCCAAAAAAGATAGGAAGGTATTTAATTTGTGAGTAGAATAAAAAGGTGCATTATCAGTTTTAATAGATTTAGGGAGACCCATAATATTAATGTCGAATGACATTGTGAGTCCTTTCTCCCAGTAAAGCGGTAGCCCAAGAGAAATGAGAGAAAGTATCTCAAACTCTGATGTGGAAATAAAATGTCATCCATATAATTAATAATGTAGGTTGTAGAGTATCTCCTTCTAAGATCAATCTGTAATGGTTGATTGACAAACTGTTGACAATTGTTCCTGTACTAATAATTTTAAAGCATCTAGTTGTTCCATAGATAACAGCCACTGCTCCACCCAAACTGGATTACTACTCTTCCAGGATACCTGAGAGCATATTTCGGGACAGTGCCCTCTACGCTAAATTTGACATTTGCAAGGAATTAACATGTTGGGGATGGTATGGTTATCACAGCATTCCATTGCTGGAGCAAATCATGACCCCCATAGGTTAATATCAATGTCAGCTGTATATGGTCAGATTTGAGCATTATGTTTATCAGGCCCCAAGCAGGTCAAAGGCAAAATACTCTTAAAGATTAAAGCTAGAATTCCGATCCAACAAAAGTTACATCAACAACTTGTTTTGGCCATTCCCTGGGCTACTGATTTAGAGCCATAACCAAAACATCCAAGCCCGTGTCTAACAGGCTAGTAAAGGTTTTATCCTTCAGAATAGAGTCAATTGAGGCCTACTCTTATCAACAGACATTTGCCAGAAAATATGGCTTGTGTTACCAGGCTCACCAGTAGGTTTTTACCCAGTACCTTGTAACTTAATGGTGGCAAGAGTAGCAATTGAGTACTCTTTTGTCTGGCCAAAATTTGAGTTGGTTGGTTTACTGAGATCATGATCTGTATTTCCCCTATCAATAACACCTGTGTGGATGAACATTCCCTGAGACGCTAATTCACTTTTCCCAAGCAATAATCCAACAGTATCTGGGGGCAGAGGACCACACACTCCAGTTTTCAATTCTTTTGCTCTCATGCTGGGAAGCAAAAGGACATTATCATATGTCAGTTAGTCCAAAGCAACACTGTCTGAGGTGGCGTGTAAAAGAGACTGCACAGAGTGAAGTTGCTGGTGAATGAGTACATTCTCAGACCTGTATTCTTTGCCTGCAGGCCCAGGCTGGGCCTGCCTACTAGTTTTCCTGTGATAAAGGTGTTCCTTTTCTATGTAACTTAGAGCAGCACTCACTCACGTAATGGGGTGCTTTCTTACATCTGGGACACAACCCAGAGGGTTGCCATTTGCTACAAGTCTTTTGGTCATTGTTTTTGCTATAGATCTTCCCTTTCCAACACTCTTTTCTCCTATGTCCCAATTTTACACAGTTATGACATTTAGAATGGTACGGACTGACCCCTTCTTTTAGAGTGGAATCAAGCAAATTAGCCTTGTGGAATTCCAATAAGGTTCATTCCCTGATTGCATTATCTTAATAAAATATTTAGAGATATCTCCAGGAGCCTGAACACTTTCCCAGGCCCTAGGACAACACAGCTTTGTCGAAACTATGGTTATGTCATCATACTGAAGTTGATTGGGAATCCCCAGCCACTGACCAGACCCAGTGAGCTGTTCTGATGTTACAGGGACTCCTCTCTGCTAGTTTTGGTCACTCATCAGATCAGCCTCCTCCTTCCACTAGATCTTGAACTGTAAATACTGTCCAGACTCAAGAATAGTTCTGGCTGTCATGTCCCAGTCATAAGGAATGAGCCACTGCTCTTGTGCAAGCCTCCATAACAGACCTCTAGAAAACAGGGATTGTGTACCATACTGTGCTATGGCCTGTTTCAAATCTTTCAGAACCACAAAGGTGATCACATGGTGATCAAAACGTTGGCTCCCTTGAGGGTGTTGTGGACCAGGAGGAATATCAGTGACCGTAACTGAAAAAAGCCCCAAAGTGTCTTCCCACTTACAGTAACCAGTTTAATACCCTTCTAACACAGTCTTCATAACAGAAGTAACAGGCAGTTCATTTACATAGGGAGGCACTGAGGGCAATGCTCTAAGTTGGCATTTCTGATGGTGAGACTATTTACCCAGTATTCCATTTGTTTAATCTGAGCAGCCATAATGGCCACAGAGGTAATTCTTGCTTATTTGTGTCTGTATTATATGCTCTTGATTCCCAGTTCTCTTTAGGTCCAGATTCCCACTGAACGTCACTATTCTCCTCACTTTCAAATTCTATTTGAACATCACCTTCTTCCTTAGTTTCCAATTCTCATGACTCCTCAAACAGGAATTTACCCATTGTTTTCTCTAAATGTCTTTGTTTATTTACCAAAGACCTCAATTATTCCGAGTGAGGTTCCCTAGATTCTAGATTGGCCAACGGTCCCACTTGTCCTGAGCGGAGTTTCCCTTTGGACTTTCTCCCACTGTCTGCCAAAGGTGTCACTTACTTCCGAGTGTCATTTTCTCCTGCAGTCCATGTCCCTGGTGTCCTATTGTGTCCTGATGGATCCTGCTGGATACACTAGATGTCACAGCCCCTATGGCCCTGGTCTTCATCATGGCAGGAAGGAACCAGGCGTGATGCAGATTAGAAGTACAAACTTGCAGGAGGTGGGCTAACCTTGATTGCAGGGTAGATCCAATCAACCTCCGCAGTAGCCTTTTATTGAGACAGCACAAGACAGGTGAGGAGAGTATTAGACAATGACTACATGCCTAAGGATCGCCATGAGCTTGGGTTCTTTCTCCACAGGAGCACCTGAGGACGAATTGCCTGAGGGTCTGCCCCCCAGCTGCAAGTCATCTTACTCAGAGGTCATCTGGTTCTTGGCGTCCTCTGCATCCCCTAAAGTAACCAAGTTGCCATACATTGAGAAAATAGAAAATTGTAGCTAAAGTACCTTTATTCATGAAGTATTCATTATACAATTATACAATGAGGTAGCCAACATATAGACACATTTTATAAAAATTGTATAAAATCTTGCAATAGATATATTTGGCGTTCTATATCTACAAATATATCTATTCAAAATCTTAACACAGTTACCTAATATATTTAACTTGGCCTTTGATTCCATTGTACATCCATAGTTTTGTTTTCTTTAAAAGGAATTACATAGTAATTCTGTTCTTTATGTGGGTAAGATACCACTCGTAAATATACTGTGAATACCAAAAGTTACTTCATCACTTATACTCCAAGATTTGTTACTATTGAGTGTCCTGCATTTTGCTAAGCATATTTCTCCTACTCCCAACTATTCTTTTGCAATTCACTTTATTAATGTTTAAAGGGTATGTTTAAGTGCATCAGATACAACCTATAGTGCCATGCTTTACACATTATAAAGCTTTCTCCCTTAGAAATACTCTAAGACCATTCAAAAAGTGTAAGGGCTGACGAGGAAGAGGATGATCTGCAATTAAAAAAAAAAATTTATGCTTAACTATACTTTTTGAAGTCATTATTCCACCTCCCACTTGAAAGGCTGATTATCCACTTCTTCACTTGGTCTGTATATACTAAATGTAATGAGTTGCTTTTGCTAGCAGGGGTACTATAGACTTAGAGAAAGACCAAAGATGAAAATTGTGGCACTCTAAATTAGGATTCACAGACTAACAGAGGCATGCTTCTGCAAAATGTCTAAAATCTTTAAACAAGTTGCATCCAACAAAAATACTCACTTATTAAACATGACATACATAGCAATTTTGAAAATTTTCATAACTAAAAAGGTTTGGCAATAACAGCAAGATTTTAAATTCAGGCACCCAAATACCATTGCTATCCTAAGCATGCTTGTTGGAAGCACAATTCTTCTATTGAGATGTGAGGAGCCAGCTTTGAGTGACAGCCTTATATTCAACATTGTGAAAGTGTTCTCCTCCGGCACTGTAGGCATATAGCATATATGTTTTCAAAAATTCTAATTCATGCATTATTCTAAGGAAATAGCACTAAAAGTTTGTCTGAGTACGTGTGTGCTTACGTTTTCATGCTCAATAATTTTTTATAGTCAAATCACATTACTATATCCAGAAGGATTCCACAGCTCTTGGAGAACAATTTTATCGGTAGACTATGAAATATTTGAAAATTGTTTCCTATATCCACCCACCACAACTATCACCCACAAAGCCCAGATTATTTCTTTCCAGAAAGTCAATGTGACATATTTTTTGTAGGAGTAGCAGCTTCCTCAAATAATGTGTTGGTCCATCTAATTTATTCTGTCTCCATTTCTAGTAATTACTTTACAACCCACGTCAGACTTCTAGCCCCAAGTCTATTCATCTTTTAGGGAATTTTAGGCCAAACCTGTATTTTTCATACTGATTTATGTTTTTACAAAACGTTGAAGAAGTGAATGTTAGAGGATTTTTCTCTTAGATATCAATAACCAAAATATGTTATTAAGAATCATCACACAATTCAAAAGCTAAATGAGTAATTATATGAAATCAAAACTCTGATACTTCTTAAAATTAAAATGGCATATTTCGGCCAGGCGTGGTGGCTGACGCCTACAATCCTAGAAATCTGGGAGGCCCAGGCAGGTGGACAGCTTGAGTTCATGAGTTTGACACAAGTCTGAGCAAAAGTGAGACCCTATCTCTACCAAAAATAGAAAAACTGAGTTAAGAGGATTGAGCCTAAAAGTTGGAGGTTGCTGTGAGCTATGATGCCACGGCAATGTACCCAGGGTGATGGCTTGAGACTCTGTCTCAAAAATTAAAATAGGCTCAGCTCTTGTACCTCAGTAGCTAGGGAGCAGGCCAAATACACTGGAGCAGGCAGGTTCGAATCAGCCTGGCCTGCCAAAAAATAGCTGGGCGTTGTAGTGGGTGCCTACAGTCCCAGCTACTTGGGAGGCTGAGGCAAGAGCATTGATTCAGACCAAGAGCTTGAGGTTGCTATGAGCTGTGACACCATGACACTCTATCCAGGGCAATATGGTTGAGACTCTGTCTCAAAAATAAAATAAAATAAAATAAAATAAAATAAAATAAAATAAAATAAAATGTCACATTTCCATATTTAAGGAAAACAATGGATATGTGCATTTCCTTAATAATAGTACTTGATTATTAATGTTAAAATTGCTTTTTACTGAGACACTCTTACAAATAAAATATATTTAATTATTTTAATTTTTATATTTCAACTGTATTTTATAATAAATTTAATTATATAATTGTATTTTACAATACATTTTATATCTCTACATATTAATATATACCAGTAATTCTTATAATTCATAATAAATGCTTTAAATTACAAAAGTAAAAATCTAGTTATATGAATTCACATATGTATATTAAATCTGTTTTATCAATATATTTTATATTGAGTACTTACTTAATGTTGACTATATTTATTTATAAGCATATATGTGAAAATTTATATGAAAATATATATTGATAGTGAATTCATAAGCTCAAATGCTAGTAGATATTTCTATGTAAATTTTAATAGACATTTATGCATAAATACATCAGTAGATGTTTATTTGCATACATTGTATACAAATATTCTATAGTATTTATATGTAAATATGAAAATATGTTTATTATTGCATCTTTGAAAAAATTTGCTCCTAACATTCTTGAGCAAGAAAGCTTAGATGATTACAATCCTTAAGGAGAAAATACCATAAGAACATTTATATGAGATTTAAAATTATAAGATAGTACTATACACAGATTGCATTGACATATTTGAGAACTTCTACAAATTGGATAGCAATATCATTTATCTTGACACCTCCACCAAGAAAATGATGGCTTATCTGTGATATTAGAAATGTACACTACTGTGAGTTTTATATTACAGTATCACAAAGTGTTGGTTTTCTTAAAAATAGACTGGACTATACATTGTCTTGTACATATGAACATAGCTTAATCAATTATTTGTGGGAATTTTATGTGTGTCTCAGTTATCATAAAATAAATTTTCCCAATGTTCTGAAAACTAATATGCAAAACACTTTATTTTATATGAATCCTCTTATTTACCAGTGCAATGCCTATTTGCTATGTGACAGGCACAAAAATTACATAAAAGGGTACAGATAGAAGAATATGAATTTGTTTTCTGAAACAGACTTAGATATCAAATTCTAATACCAAATCAAATGCATCCCAACCATGTAGACACTATGATATCTTACTCCCTCTTTAAAATATTTGCTTCAATCAGATTGTCATCTTGTAAATCACACTCAATGTTTATTGTCCCCCAAATAGATCATATCTTTTTCTTATAAAATCTCTTTAAGTCCAAAAGCACATTGAAATACAATTCATGAGCTACGTAGTTAAAATAAGATACCTGAAGTTAGCTGAGAGATATAAATTAAGAGATTTACAAACAAAAATGTGTAATTTTCTCCAGTAATAACAAATTATAATTATATGACTGCAGTATTTTCCCCTTATGCATGAGACATACATTCAAAGAATATTAGTGGATGCCTAAAATCTTTGATAGTACAGAACCCTATATATGCTATATATTTTCCCACACATATATACTTGTGATAAAGTTTAATTTATAAATTAGGCACAGTAAAATATTAACAATTACTACTAATAAAATAGGTCAATTATAACTGCTCAGAGTAGTGCATAAATTAAACTTCTGCATTGTTTATTTCTAGAATTTTTCTTTAATAATTTTCAAACCATGGTTGACCAAAGGAAAGCCAAATTGCAGATAAGGGGAGAATATTGTAATGCCATCGCCCCATACTGAATTTACTCTTATAACCATTTTATACTACTCTTTTCTAAAATTAGTAACGGGAAAATATACACTTTAATCATATGTATTCCAATAACAAAATGGAAACACGTTTAAAATATTCAGTAATATTACATTCAGTCCCACATTGCAAACATCTATGATTGATGGCTATTCATAATATTTCCCTCAACACTGGCAGAAATACCTATGTTTTGAGCAAAGGGAAAAGTCTCGAACAGAAAAATTCTTCCAAGGAACTTTGAGTCACAAAACTCAAGTAAGACATGGAAGCAACTTTTTGATGAACAAGCTGGAGTACCACATTTTGTATGACAAACTTTGGGCAAAAACAAATAAAACCACTGTACAGAAAAGAAGTTCAGAAGTGTGCAAACCACAAAGTTAAATGCTAGCAGAAGTAAGTGAAAAAGAAGAACCATAAACAAAAGAGAACAGAACAAAACAAAACAAAAAACAAAACAAACAATCTCAAGACTACAATCGGGACTACCTGATTATCAAACTCTTAATAATGCTGCTGGAGAAAAATAAATTCCACACTTCTGAGCCTTGGGGCTCTTTGGACCTATCAGAAGTCCACAAGGACAACAGATCCCACTTAACAAGAACTTACTTTATTGTAAATATGAAAAATCAGGATTCTGCCTAAAACATCATTTTATCTGTAGGTTTTTGGTATAGAATCATAATAGGCATTTCCTCCTGAAAATTCAAAACTGCCAAATAAAAAATCCATTTATAGATAGTTATAACTTTTTTTTTCCAAGAACAATTTAATCAATGATCTTTAAAAATTTTCATGGCACACATAAGATCCTCTCACAGCACACTGGTTGAAAATCACTGTCTTGGGTATCCTGGGCATGGGCACACTCTCTTGCTGAGAGCCTTGATTACATGGATGGAGCTGGAACATGTTCTCCTTAGCAAGGTATCTCTAGAATGGAAGAAAAAGTATCCAATGTATACACCCCTAATATGAAGCAAATTTATATCTTTCAAGCGAAGGCTACGACCCATTTATTGCACAAGAAGATGGGGAAAGGGGAGAGGGAGGGAAGGGGAAGGAGAGGGTGGGCGGAGAGAGGATAAAGGGTGAGATCATACTTGTGGTGCATATTTGAAGGGTCAGGAGAAAACTTCTAAATACGGAACAAAAATGTTTTCACATAGTAAATGAGAAAATATCATGAATGTTATATCAATCAGGTTGATAAAAATATCTCTGATTGTATGTGAAAAAAAAAAAAAAAGCTCTGTCCATGACAAAGGGCTATGGCATAGGCAGCTAAATAGCAGAAGCCAGCTTAAGCAATCTTCAGTCTACCAACTTGCCAGGATAGTTATAACTTTTGATGGTTTAATGTAGTTTTTTTTTTTTTTTTTTTACTTTATGATAGGCTTATATGAGTACTAAATACTTTTTTAAACTAACATTATTTTCCAACTTCTGATGAATTTATCATGACATAAGCCCACAAAAGTTGAAGAGCACCTATATTTGAAACCATATTCAAAATTTCAAGTGATGTAGAGGATGTGAAAATTAAATAGTTTCTATTAATGAGAAATAGGCCACTAAGTTCTTATTCTTCAAATGAATAAGTAAAGATAAAATATTTCAGTGATTTCTTTGGCTGTCTTATTCCATAGCAACCATACACATGTAATACTAGTTGATTCTTTACAGAACAATTCAAGCTAAGAAAGGCAATATGCACAGTGACTATTTTATCAACCCTAATAAAATGATTTATACAGGCAATATGAAGATGATGAGAAAGGAAAAAGATGTTGAGAAACTTTATAATGGAATTGTCAAGCTGTCATCACTTACACCCACTGAAGATCCTTAACTTGGCCACAACTGACTTATTGAGATGCTTTGCAGCTTTCTGATGTGACCCAGGGAAAGCACAAGGTACTGCCTACTCCAGAAAGTAAGTTCAATCTGAATTTAATCAAGACTTTAGCAATAATTTCCAATTTGAAATCAGTACAGGAGATGGGTTAAAATATTAATTGAAACCCCAACGAAAAACATTGAACAAATGAGAATACAGGTTCTTCTGTCTGACAGCAGATATAATCTATTCAACAAATAAAAAGCAGTTAAAAGGAAGTTTAAGACAGATATAAAGAGAAGACCATTCTAGATTTAAAAAAATAACAAAAATTAATGCCAAATATTTCATTGAAAAATCACCAAACTTAATCAAAATGAAGTTTTACTAACTTTGCTGTTCATTGCTTTTAATGTGATTTAACCATCATGATATCTGTTTGACTCTTGAGACGACTCTCAGATCATTTGCACGATATTCTGGGAAGCTTTATTCCAAGGTAGGTCATCCTACAAAATAGGACATGACGACAGAAATTTCGGATGTTTGGGTGTTTTATGATATAAAGCCATTTTAATTCATGAAAATGTTGAAGGAATTTAAACAATTCATGTGTATACTAGGTAATGAAAGCAAAACAAAAATTAGTATTAGTTTGCACTTAGCTAGCTTTTAATACTGAAAAAAACTTTCCAATAATTACTCCTCAATCATCTTATTCCTTTTATTTCTGTTATGGACTTTTGTTAGTAATATAAGACTTTCTATTTTCTGCAACTTAATCTACCAGTGCTCTTATCATTCCAATGTCTGGTTATTGACCATTCACTGACAATTTCCAAAAGTTTTCAGTGCATCATCTAAGACCGGTAGTTTGAGACCAGTCTGAGGAACATAGTGAGATCTGTCCCTCTAACAAAGTGAAAATAATTAGCTGAGCACTGTGGCATGTGCCTATAGTCTCAGCTACTGTGGAGGCTAAAGTGGGAGGATCCCTTGAGCCCAGAAGGTTGAGGCTTCAGTGAACTATTTTATTATTCGATTTTTTCTTAATATTGTTTCATAGTATTAACCAACTCTATAACTCAATTTCCTGGCCTTAAGTTATCCTCCCACCTCCACTTCCAAAAATGGTGGGACTATAGGTGTGAGCCACAATTCCAGTTTTAACTCCATGTAAAACTTTTCTTTGTTTGCCTTATACCAAGACATCCTTGCTTGCACTTTGTTTTTCCTGTTTCTTTAATTAACACATTTTCTGCAGTTTATTACAGATGTCTTCTCCCAGGTTTCAGGTTAAGATTTTTATCTTATCCTTCCTTAGGCCTCCAGCTGTCCATATTACAATTTATTTGCAAACTACTTAACTCATCAGTACACATGGCATCAGATTTAGGTGATAATATTCAATACCATCCTCTCGATCTTTGTTTAGAAGTCAGTTTATGGTAGAAATTCAACAATTTCTTTCAAAAAATATGAAATTATAGAGCTTTTTAATCTTTAGACATGAGGTCTCACTTTATTATCAAGGCTGGGGTGTAATGGCACTATCATAGCTCACTGCAGCCTTGATTTTTGGTCTTAAGGGATCCTAACACTTCAGCCTCTAGACTAGCTGTGATTATAGGCATGTTGCCACCATGTTCAGCTAATTTGTCTTTTTTAATTTTTTAAAAAACTGATCTTACTATGTTGCCCAGGCTAGTTTCAAATTCCTGGGCTCAGGCAATCTTAACTCAGCCTTCCGTGTAATTGGAATTACAGGTATGTACCAACGTGCTGGCTGAAACTGTTAATAACAGTTTTTACAATAGTAGTATAAAGTAGAATGTTATCAGAAAAATCTTTTCTGGAACAATTATTATTTTTAAAATTATAATATATTTATATACTTCTTCCTCATATTTTTAAAATAAGATATTTTGGTTTCTTTCTCCACAGAAAAATTGCATCCAAAACATGTTCTTGTGGATAGTAAGTTAAATATTTACATTTTAAGAAAGCAGCTTCTTGTAAAATAAACTGGGAGAATATAACATTTAGACTGAAAAAATGCAATATCTAATTTATTTATAAATGACTATTACAAATATAATAAAATTTAATTTGAATACTTACGAGAAGAAATCAAGTATTCATATTCTGTATTCACATAAGCTTTTAAAGGGTAATTATCTTCACTATTGTATAATTAGAAATTTAAAGATATTCCACTTCATAATATAGTTGAATGCAGTACAGCCAAATGAGCACTCATTAAATCCAAGAATGATCAAAGTACTTTAAATTCTGGACATTAAGTGAATATTAAACTAATCATATCTTTAAATAAAATACCAAGGGATATATAAAAGACTCTAAATATCTTCTCTTTCCCCATTATCCACTTGAAACTTAGAAAATGTTTCACATTTAGTCATATATTACCAAGTTATAAGCTCCTCTTTGGAATTCAACAAGATAAGCTATGGTAACTTGAAAGGATTTAATTAATTTTAAATGATTTATTAATTAATAAGTTATAGAACTAAGGTGTATGACTTCCTAAAGTTCCAAAGAAGGTCATTGTAAGTCTACATGTTTTTATTCTTTAAAAATACTGGCAGATGAAGGAGATGGAGTGAGATGACTACGTGGAACCTTCCAGCAATTGTTTCTTGCAGGAACACCAAATTGAACAATTGTCCATGCAAGAAAGTATGTCATAAGAATTAAAAAATCGAAGGTTGGGAGTGGTGGCTCATGCCTCTGGGAAGTAGCGGTGGATCGCCTGACCTTAGGAGTTCCAGACCAGCCTGAGCAAGAGTGAGACCCAATCTCTAAAAAATAGTTGAGAAACGTGGTGGGCACCTGTAGTTCCAGATACTTGGGTGGCTGAGTGAAGAGGATCAATTGATCCAAAGAGTTGGAGATTGTTGTGAGCTATGATGCCATGGCCTTCTCCTAAGGAGGGACAAGGCATGACTCTGTCTCAAAAAAGAAAGAAAGAAAAAGAGAGAGAGAGAGAGAGAAGAAGAAGAAGAAGGAGGAGGAGGAGGAGGAGGAGGAGGAGGGAAGGGAGGAAGGAAGGAAGGAAGAAAGGTGGGAGGAGGGAAGGAGGGAGGGAGGGAAGGAAGGAACGAAGGAAGAAGGGAAGGAAGACAAAGAAGCTAAAATATCAAGTAAGAAATCATATTACCTAGATTTAATATAAAGGCAAGGAAAAAGGCAATGAAGAGGATAGGAAAGATAGTTTTGCGTTGTTTACACATCCCTCAGCTCCACAGTAGGGAAAATCTGTGTGCTTTGGGGAGGTAGACTAGATGAGCATGAGACTGTGTTGGAACTCAGTGCTACTTTGTCACAACAGAACAAAACACAGGGAAAACTTCTGCCAGCACCCACAAAGGGAGAATTTAAGCCATCCCTGGACCAGAGGGGAATTCTCAAGGCCGGTTGGAGAAACCTGAATCTGGTTGGCTACCACCAGCTAACTAAAGTGGGGCCCATAATAACTGAGAGGCAGTCAGGTGGCAGACTGCAGTCTTTGAACAAACTCTAGTGCTGTGCTTAGGATGCTTGTGGCCCAGTACAATTCCAGCTGTGATAGCAGTGGGAATGCTTTACATTACCCATCCCTTGACTCTAGGAAAGTCACCTCTGGAAAAGACTCCTGCTTGGGAAAGGAAAGGGAAGAGTACAAAGTTATTTTGTCTTATAACTTGGATAGCAGCTCACCCACAGAGAAATAAAGCACCAGGCAGATTCCCGAAGCACCCAAATTCCAGAATGTAGCTTCTGAATGATGGTTATAGACCCATCCTGAACCATCAGGGAATCCACAGCCCTCTTACAAAGGACCTGTAGTCCCAGGTACATGGGAGGCTGAGGCAAGAGAATTGCTTGAGCCCAGGAGTTTGAGGTTGCTGTGAGCTATGATGCCATGGCACTCTACCAAAGGGGACAAAGTGAGACTCAGTCTCAAAAAAAAAATTCAAATAAAAGTACAGGATATTTATAGCTTTTCTCAATTTTCCTTCAATCAATAGCAAGGGGAAAAGCATATTTTTCTGTGTTACAGGATTTTAAACTTTTATATGTCTACAAAATTATGAAGTGTCACCAATTCTGTCTCACCTTAAGACATTGCTCTTTCAATACTGCCCCCCTCTTCTATCTTTTATGAAAGAGGTCTTATTAAAATTATTTTCAATTAGTATAGTGATTATATTCATTTCTCTGTCTAAAACAGAGCCAAGAGGTTCTAATTTATACTTCACTATACCTATTGTCAGGTTGGTATTTTCAAATATATTTTGAAATAATGAAAAAATTCATTTTATTATTTCCCTTCACCTGAAAAAGATTATGCAGGAGGGTAGAAAAGTGTAAAAGGTGAATAGGTTGTGGCAGAGGTCATGATCCTTAAGAAAAATCTGAGTGACAAAAGATACCAAAGCAACCAAGAGAACCCTTAGATTACCTTCACTATAGACAGGGTATCATAAATATATACCATTGAGCACTTTCTCTGCACTAATTTAGAAAAGTACTTCTTGCTTTGTTAATGGAAATTGATAAGATATGGTTAAGATACACGAAGCACATAATAACTTGCAGGCTGAAATCTTGAGACTCCCAATGTTTCAATAAGAAGCTATTCAGATCTTAGACTAATTGGTTTCAATAGTTAAAGTCATTCTTAATACAGATGGCTGATGAATTGACTTTTGGGAGCAATATCTTTGAAGATTTATCAATTTAATATATTTAGTTTGCTTTCATTATCAAAGCCAAGTTTCACTACAATTTTTCTTTAGAAAATAGAATTATTCAATAAAAATCTAATCATCATTAAAATGTATTTATATTAATATTATAATTACTTGAAAAATATACAGAATTCAATTAGAAGTCAATCAATGGTTGTTCCATTCTCTGTCAATTCTATTCTTTGAAATAAGAGTGAAAATAGGTATGTAAGTATTGAGAAACAAACATTTTTACCCTCACAAAATATCACAATTGAGCCAGCATTTGTCTTCTGCTAAAATAGTTTCAGAGGAAAAGTTTGAGACTAGCCTAATATAAAATCTTTTGAAAAATAACACGTGTTCTGCCTAAACAGCCTTAGTAACAATTTCTCTATTTTTAAAAGAAAAAATGAAATATACATAGGTATTAATCCTATTTTTATTAATTTTTTTCTTCAAAACAAAACACACATTAGCTGTGTGGTCATTTAATGAATGTAATGTAATTAATCAAATGAATTGTAATAAAATTTAAGTTATACAGAAGAGAGCTACAATGGGATTTATATTTTGATGTTCTAACAATATAAAATATGTCACCTCCAAATAAATTCTAACTAGAGAGTAATGATGAAATAAAACTCTTTGACTCTTAGTGATCCTTTCTGAAATGAATATATTTCAATAGTGTGCAAGGATGAACTCAAAGGATGAAACATAACAAATGCCCTTTTGTGCTAGACTATATTATTTTTAAATTTCTTTTCATGTGGGAAGTTGGAGATATAATGGAAGCACTTATTGGCCAGTATAAGTGTGACCAAAAGGTGATATAGGGGAAGATGCTTCATGTTCTTTCTATTTGGAAAGATTCTGTGTTATTTCTCTAATTACTCCCACCACCATTTCTCTACGACCTCCTTTGTTCCCACTCTGCCCCATCTCAGTCAATGAATTATTCCACTTTTTCCTTTAGAATTTTTCTGCAAGCATAAAAGAGTAAAATCAAATTTTGTTTTTCCAATCTAGGTGCTTTTCTTTCTTTAAAGTAGGCTACCTAGTATTTCTGTTTTGAAATACCTTTGTAGTTTGCTGATGAACTTTTCACTGAATTCCAAGATACCCTACAAAATCCATTAAGTTTTAATTTAGAGAGAAAAACATTAAAAAAAAAACCTTTGGCCAGCACACAAATAAAAATAGTGACTTATTTATAGCATTATATATATCTGCTTAGTGATAAAAGTCCAGCTGTTGTGATTCATTATTCATTGATAGTAGAATTCTTGCTCTTTAGAGATGTAAATGAGAACAAATGAGTTATAGTTTTGGAGCAAGTTTTATGCACCTGAATTACTAAAGTCAGTAGAAAACGAATGCAGATATTAACCCTTACATGGATTTTAAAGAAAAAAACTATAGTTTAATAAAGCCACTCTTTCTTTTTGTCTTAGGTTTACTGAAATTTGCATAATCTGAGATCACAAGTAATTAAGGCAGTGTATTATGGCAAAAATAGCATAGGATCTGACCTCATGATGCTATCCTTGTCATAACACTCAATTTGTTCACTTATTTTAAATTAAGTGAGCAGGAGGCCATTGGCCTGAAGCTGTCTCTGTACTCAAGTTCCTACATAACAAACCAAAATCTAGCTTAGTACATAAATAAACCAGAACCTAATTATGAGTCTAATTTTTGTAACATATAGCCTGGGCTAAACCAATCAAAAGGAGCTGAGTTTGTCCAACCACAGGCCATCTACGGATCACACCATGTCCAAATAAGGAAAGAAGCCTCACTGTAAGCAATCAAGATATTTCTGTACTTTACTTCTATATTCTGCCTGTGAATAACATTGCCAAATTTGCTGAGTGGCACTCTCTGAACCTCTTCTGTTTCTGAGAGCTGACTATTCATGATTATTTTTTCTTTTGTTCAGACTCTTAAATTTAACTTGTCAAAAGTTTTTCCCTAAAACAATTCACTAGTTATCATTCATTTAAATATTTATTCACAAGGTATTGAAGCTGATTATGTAGTAAATGCTGTTCTTGCCATGGAATAAATACAAAAGAGAATACAAATGTAATACCCCAGGCTTTATTTGGTTTACAAGTTCTGAGAAGTAAAATAGATGACTGAAAAAGCTTTGTTGCAAATAGAGAAAAGGACAAAGTAAAATAGAAAGAAATAATGGTCTAAGGGCTCTGAAAAATTTTCAGGAGAAAGTAATTCCTAATATATTTTAAAATCAACTAGTGCTAGATAAAAATAGAGAAGCAAAGTCTAAATAACTGAAGAGACAAAAAATGCTAAAGTCTGGAAATGAAAAAGAACATGGTATATGTATGGAATTAAAATGAACTTCATTAAGTCTACAGTGTGGAAACACTCAACAATGGGCTTATTCAAAAATATAACTTTTCCCTTTGTATACCCAATCTACTAGAAACTTTAAATGTTCTTCTGAGTTTAAACAAATTGAAGAAGCTTATCTGTACAATTTCTTATATTTTCAAGTTCTTAGGATTCAGAAATTCATCCTAAAAAGAATGGAATAGTAAAGAGTAAATCAAATGGTAAATGAAAGAAATTTCTTAGCTTATTGATACAATTTAATTGCCAATGTTTGTGAAATAATAGACATCCATTTTTACTCTGAGTATTTTGTGTTCAGAATACTATTTGAAAGCTATAATCTTGTATAAGTTATAAAAATATACCATTTTCACACCATCCTTTGCCACTAATGGATCTTTGAAGTTCTTCCCTGTCTCATAAGGATGGCAAAGTCCCAAATTCAGAGCTTAACTTTCATTTTTTAAGGGAATGAGACTTAGATTGTAAGAAGGCTTTGAAGCAGTAGAGTAGTTAATAATAGAGCCAACAATTCAAAACCAAAAAAGAGCAACCTAAGAAAAGCTGTTTAATTTCAGAGGACAGTGAACACAGGCAGAAATGTGCTGATTCCATTTAGACATATATTAAAGAAGTATCTCAATTTCGGTGATGACTGGAAGTAGGAGGAAGGGTAAGTAGGCAAAGATCTGACTAGACACTTTTGTATAATTCAGCAACACAGTTCAAAATGAGATACACAAGTTTTTAGTAAAAATGGATTATTGTGTATAAGGCACCAAAGAGTTTAAGTTGATTAAATGAAATAAATGACCGTGTTAATACAATGTAGATGTTGTTAAAAGCTAATAAGAAGAAAAATTTCATTAATGGCCATCATTTTGGCACAATTATCAAGCATTCTATTTGGTAATTGTTATCTGAGGTCAATTAATTGCAAGTTAATAAAATAAAATTGCCTACTCAAATTTAAGCAAAATAAGTATGACCACATTGCATTCTAACATGAAATTGCTTAGCCATTAGGAGCCTAATCCATTTTCCCAGACCAAAGAATTCTTACCTGAAGCTCTAAATGTGACCAGTATTTCTGCCATATTAGCCTCCAATCATTTGGTTTCAATAGATTTGAGATTCTGTATTTTTTTTTTTAATTTTTACATATACGTGTGTTAATTACGTTTCCACATTTTGCCTTTGCAGAATTTAAAAGGCTTAAAATTTAATAACAATAAGAATGTTTAAATAAGGACTAGAAACAAAAACCACATAAAAAATGAACAAAGATAAATATATTGCAAAAAGAAAACAGATGATTACTGCATCAAAATATTAACCAATATTAGTAATAATAATGCCAAGAAAGTAATGTTCACATTGTCAAATAAGACAATATAGGGTGCTTTGACTCTGAGGCTCAGTATGAAGTCATCAGTTAACTTCTTATTTTTTTTTCCCAAAGTCTCAAAAACTAGACAACTAACTTTATATAAATAAAAGTAAAAGAGAGTTTCAAAAAACAGATCTAAGAGGGCAATTGGTGGGGCAATTGGTGGGATCACACCTACGGTGCATCTTAGAAGGATACTGGTGAAACTTACTAA
>CAUYRH010031767.1:0-20635 GCA_963574655.1 Perodicticus potto
GTCCCAGCTACTTGGGAGGCAGAGGCAGGAGACTCGCTTGAGCCCAGGAATTGGAGGTTGCTGTGAGCTGTGATGCCACAGCACTCTATCCAGGGTGACAGCTTGAGGCTCTGTCTCAAAAAAAAAAAAAAAAAAGAAATACCTTTAAGAATACCTATGGGAATGCCTGTGAAAATGCTTTGGAAATTACTGTGGGAATGCCTGTGATAACTGTGGAACTACCTATGGAAATACCTGTGAGGGTACCTGTGAGAAAATCTGTGGAAATAACTGTGGGAACACCTGTAGGAAGGCCTGTGGGAATACCGGTAACCTGTGAGAATAACTGTGGGAAGGCCTGTGGGAATGAATGCCTCTGAGAATGCCCGTGGAACTCCCTGTGGAAATATTTGAGGGAATATCTCTAGGAACACCTTTAAGAATATCTGTGAGAATACCCATTGGAATACCTGTGATAGTATCTGTGAAACTACCTATAGGAATACCTGTGAGGGTCCCTGTGAGAAAATCTGTGGGAATAACTGTGGGAACACCTGTAGGAAGGCCTGTGGGAATACCGGTAACAATACTTGTGGAAATGCTATGAGAATACTTGTAGGAATACCTTTGAGAATACCTGTGTGATGCCTGTGGGAATACTTGTGAGAATACCTGTGGGAATGCCTGTGGAAGTACCTATGGAAATGCCTTTGAATTTTCCGGGAATGCCTATGTAAATATCTGCAGAAAGCTGTTTTTCTGCAGAAAACAGCTATGGATCTGCTCCCACATCAAGAAATAATGTCATAGTCCATCAAGATAAGGCATAATAATTCCACCTTAAATGATTTTCAAAGTATGTTTTACTGATCTCCCAGAAGGACTTAGAAAAATCCTAATACTATACCCATAAGATGCCTAATGCTAAGCAAATATAACCTCCTGGTGAGCACCCCCACCGAATAGCTTAGTGGGAAAATGGAGCTCTAAGTGACTAAATGAGTGAGCGCAATTCACAAGTTGTTGAATAAAAGCCAATTCTATGTTGGAGGACATCTGCCAAAAATGACAATTGGGTACTTGGAGTAGTTCATCCTGAGCCATTTTTTTCTGACAGTAATGAGACCATTCCTGGTTCATGACAATAAAACCGTGTCATCTGCATAGAAAAGACTTGTAACTTTCTGTTCCCCATAGCAAAGGGTAATGCATTCAGCTCATCCAAAAATCTTTTAAGTCATAAAACACCCATTAAAGGAAGCAGGAAGCAAAGCACATTGCTCTCGTGCTGTGGGTGAAATTGTTACCTGGTTCATCAGGACGCTATTTCTACCCACCCAGCCCTCATGCTGTGTTAAGGTGCAAGGTCTGTGTAAGCACCTGGGCAGTGGGGGTATAAATATCGAGCTCCTGTAGCTCAGCCCGTAATTGGTTTCTCTCCACATAATTACTTTCTTTCCACTGAGTCAAAGGCCAAAATCAGTCACTGCTGTTGTAATTCTTATATTATTCCTGACAAATTTTTGCACAAGTGGTATAAAAAGGTCAATAGTGTGGAATAAATGTGCCAAAAACCCAGAGGCTCCTTGTACAAAATACAACCCCGAGAAACACAGACTTGAAATTTATAAAATAAGAAATCTGGCAGATAGTTCAGTTGGAATGTCAAGTAAACCGATGGGCCTATCATTTGCAGGGAAATACAAGATGGGTCTTTTACGAAGGGCGATGCTCTACCTTTTGGTAGAGCAGATGAGATGGCACACGTAGAGTTAAGGAGAGTAAACAACTTGGCTATTGAACCCTTAAAATGGGACAAGTTCAAATGGAGATGTGCTGTAAGTGTAAAATCCGAATCAGAGTTACAAAAAAATGTGAAACACCTCATTCACAATTTTATGCTATAACATGTTGAAATGATAGTATTTAGATATTGGGGGTAAATAGAATATATTAACAAAATGAATGTTTTTTTTTATTTTGATTAGTGTAACTACTAGAGAATTTGAAATCACCTGCATACACACTGCGGTAACCTCCTCCGCAATGACCCCCCGGGGACCCGTCCACCCCTTCCTGACTCCTGGAAGTCAGAGGCTTGTGTGGTCCCCTCCCAGTCGTGTCAGGGTTGGTCTGCATGAACAATAAATGATGTCAGAAGTGATGAGATGCATGATGGTTAATTTTGTGTGTCAACTGGACTGGGGTAAAGAGATGCCCAGAGAGCTGGGAAAACATGACTTCTAGGTGTGTCTTTGAGGGTGTTCCCAAAAGGGGCTAGTGCTGGGGCCCGTGGACTGAGGAAAGCAGATAAAGAAGATCCACCCTCGCTAGTATGGACAGCCATCAACCTATCAGTCTGTCTGTGAGGTCCCACACAGAACAAAAAGGTGGTAGAAAGGCAAATTCTGTCTCTTCTTCTCTCCCTCCCTTCCCTCCCTCCCTCTCCCTCTTTCTCCCACTTCCCCCCTCTCCGTCCCTCTTTCCTTTCCTCCCTGTTTGAGCTGGGACGTCCATCTTCTCCTGCCCTTCCCTGGACTTTGGAGCTCCTGGTCCTTGGGCTTTCAGATTCTGTACCAGCTCCCCTTCCCATCCCCGGCCAGTTCTCAAACTACGTCCTCAAGCCCTGGACTGAATTTACACCATTGGTTTTCCTGGTCTCCAGCTTACAGAGGGCACATCATGGGACCTTTCAGCTTCTGTGATTGCATGGGCCAAATACCATAATATATTTCCTCATAGATCTATAGAAATAGATGATACAGATATATAGAGAGAGAGATCCTTTTAGTTCTGTTTCACTTGAGAATCTCAAATAACAGTTATAAAAGACACTGCAATATTTATGTCTCTCTCTCTCTCTCTCTCTCTCTCTCTCTCTCTCTCTCTCTCACCCCTGCCTTTCTGTCCATCTCTCTCCTCTCTCACTGCTCCCTCCAAGGGAAGTTAGCTGCTATATTAGTAGCAACACTGAGCCCTCCCCATAGCCTGATGAGAGAGCCTTCCTAGAAACAGATCCTCGGCCCCAGCCCAACCTGCATCTTAACTACAACCTCAAGAGGGATCCTGAGTCAGAACTCCTCAGCTAAGCCACTCCTGGATGCCTGATCCTCAGAAACTGTGTGAAATAATAAATATTAAGTGTTGGGTAATCTGTCACAGAGCAATAGGTAATAATTTCCATGCATTATATTTCTATTGAACAGCACTGATCTCAAGCTAAACGAACACAAGCCTCTAGCAGGGGTTCTTAACCCCAGCTACACATTTGAAAGTGCCTGAATTACCCTCAGTTCCTGCCGCCTGCCCCAATTGAATCAAGGACTCCAGGGGGAGAGGCCTGGCACTGGTGTTTTGGGTTTCTTTTTTAAATGTTACCCAGGTAATGTTAACATGAAGCCAAGCTTAAGGCCTCCCAAGGAAATGCTTCTCAAATGTTGTGGCGCTTAATTCTACTTATCAGCCAGGGCTTAGCTACTCAAGATGCATCCAGATAACCCAGAGCATTGGAAATGCCAAGTCTCCGCCCCAAACAAACTACATGGAATCATTGTCTGCATTTTCGTAAGACCCTGGGGAGCTGGAATGAGCACTGGGGTTTAAGAAGCACTGATTTAGAGTATCAATTTGGACCTGGACCTCAGAAGTCTCACACTCTTAAATCCCTATTAAAGGTCACCATCCCCAGAATCTGTCCTGCCCTGAGGACTTCTTAGCTTGAAGTTGTGTGTGAGATCTCCAACAGGGATTCTGAAAGCATTGTGGTGGGTGGGACCCAGCCACAGGAAATGTGGTAAAAGTTCTCCCAGCCACCACCCTGAGTGACCTCTAGGGGGGAGACGCCCTCAGGCAGTCCTTTCCCAGGGCCTCTCATCTTACCACAGTGAGTGGGACCCAAGAGATTAAACATGAACCCTACAAGCTGACTGCCTCATCTGGAATTTTCCTGGAAAAAAAAAAAAAAAACATCATTTCTTCCAACTCTAAAGAGGTAAAACTGTGGCATGGGGCCTCCCCTAGGCCAATCCATACAGCTTCACAAGGACTTTCACCCAAGGACTTCAAGAATATTGTGATTCTGGTCCGGAGCCTGGGGCTCAGCGGCTAGGGCACCAGCCACATACACTGGAAGTGGTGGGTTCAAACCTGACCTAGGCCTGCCAAACAACAATGACAACTGCAACCAAAATGTAATTGGGCATTGTGGCAGGCACCTGTAGTCCCAGCTACTTGGGAGGCTGAGGCAAGAGAATGGCTTAAGTCCAAGAATTTGAGGTTGCTGTGAGCTGTGACGCCACAGCACTCTACCCAGGGAAACATAGTGAGACTCTGTCTCAAAAAAAAAAAAAAAAAAAATCAATTAAATTATTTTTGAAATAAGTTCAAAGCACAGTAAGTATATTCCTTTTTTTACTCTTTTTCTAATCAACATAATTTAAGTGTGCCATGGAAGTTTAACCATGGATTCAAGTGTGCTGTGAGATGAAAAAGGTTGAAAACCACTGAAATTTCATACTAAGTATTGTACTGTCTCCAAACTTCTTTGTCACACATCAGCTTGCTACCCTGGCCATAGCTTACAAATCTTTTTACTTCTTTGTTCCCTTGTTCAGATTTTTCTTTCTGATGTTCTCTACCAAGCCAGGAACTACAATGACAAAATCCACATTTACACAAATTGAAATTAATGAAGCCAGTTTTAACTGGCTGACAATCCTGCCAACAATAGGTAAGGGAATAAACCCAAGGAATCTCTGGCATCTCAAGAGAGTCTCATAAAAAAAATTTCCAGGGCATCGCCTGTAGCTCAGCGAGTAGGGCGCCAGCCCCATATACCGAGGGTGGCAGGTTCAAATCTGGTCCCGGCCAAACTGCAAAAAAAAAACCAAAAAAAAAAAAAAAATTTTCCAGCAATTCGAAAGTCCCATTTCCCTTTTCTTGAAAGCTGTGTCCTTTGAGATGCAACCACAAGTTCACAGCCTTAAGCATGGCAATGCCAAGGGTTAAGGTGGGAGGAATATAATCGCTTTGTCCCTGCCTGAAAATCACCTTCCTAAATATAGTAATAAATAAGAAAAGCTAGACACAATGCAATTTACAACACCGACTCCTTCAAACTACTTACCATAATTTGTAATTATTTTAGCACTTGTCTGTCACTTTATTGCCAGTGTCCTCTCTGATCGATGGCAGAAGTCACAAGACTCTTATTCAAAATATCTCCCCTTCTTAGTCTAGTGTCTGATACATGGTAGGCACCAAATGAATGTTTACTGAATGACAGATTGAATGGAAAATTTCCCCAGATTCATGCCCTGCACTAACACTTTTTGCTTTATAAATCCATCGGTGAGGACTTTTCCTCTAAGCTTGATACATCTGTTCATAGAAGACCATCTGTCGGAAAATAGTCCTACCCCAGGGTACTTTAACAGGGCTCTGAAAATCCTAACCAATCCTGACTTTCTGGCCTTCAGAGATTATTAGGACTAACTTGAAGCAGGTGATATACATAGAGGATTTTTTTTAACCATCACACACAACCCGAGGTCCAAGCAGACTGAGTGTGCCCTACCAGAGGGATGGAGTCAACACCGAGTCAAGTCCAAGGTGGGGGTTGTTCTATGTTCTTTCCGGTGCTCTGGGAATTGCTGCTCCCCCTTTTAGGATACTTCCACATTCTGTCCACCCTGCTTGGAGGGAAAAGATCTCCTTCCCAAGCAAAGGGGCTTCACGGCCTGGCAGACTATGGGAGACTTTGAATGCTCTCAACAGAATCCAGGGTGAAAAAGAATCGGTCAAACATGAGCTCAGAATGGCAGGTTAAGGCATCTTGGTTCCCTCAAGAAGCCACATCAAATGCAGGTCTCAAGGGCAAATAGTACAAAGACTATGTTTCCGCAGGTAGGCCACACGGGCCTCAGAAGGCCTTTCCTGTTCTGATATTTGCAAGCCAGTGAAAGCAAGCCTGAGAGGGAATGCCCGGCCAACACCCAGCAGACTGCACCCTGGCCCAACATCCAGTCTGTACGTGACCCATAAACTCTCTGAGCTGAGTAAACACATTTTATTGGGGCTGGGTGCACTTCCTGGCCATTCTGCCCCTACCTTTTCCCTCCTGCCTGGGACTGGCCAATTCCCTAGACAGCCTCCCCTCCTCGGGCGGTACCCATCCTCAGATGCCACCTGCCCCTTCTGTACCCTGACACTTGCATCCCCAGCCTGCCGGGGCGTGGAGAGTTCCTTCTCTTATCAGCCCATTTTACTGTCCCCTCCTCCTTGGTTACACAGTCATTCAGAGCAGGATTCCTGGCAAGGACAGATCAACAACGGTCAGCTCCCAGCCAACGGAGAAGGGTCCCTTCGGTGCCGTCTCGGGAGACAGGTAAAGAGCTTGCAGGCAGGAAAGGAAAAGGAAGGACCCCACAAGGAAGGGAGAGGCACCCCAGCCCGTGGAGGGAGGGCTCGGCCTATGAAGTAAGGCCCAGGAGAGAACAGAGGAAAGCCGGGTCCAGCCCAGAGTCACCTGAGGAGGATCAGACCCCATAGCTCATCCCAGACCCAGAGAGGGGAGGAGACAGGCCAAGGACCACCTCTCACAGCCTGAACCCCAGGACAGCCGGAGAACCAATGAGCCAGAAGGCACGTCCTGGAGTCTGGGGCAGCAGAACTGCAGGAAGTCCAGGCGGGCTTCTGGGAAGACGCTCAGGCTCTAGCACATCCCAGGGCTGAGTCGGCCACCCAGGGCCCAAGGGTGGCACGCGAGCCTCCCAGAGGCTGGCCAGAGTCTGGGGGAAAGGGCCACGAGGCAAAGCAAGAGCCAAGGTGTACACACTGCACCAGACCTCTGCTGAGGACGGGCTCCTCCTTGCAGCCCCTTTGCTGTCCTCCCCTTCTCTTTGTCCCTGCTGGGCACTACTTCAGAGACCCCAGCCTAGGCTAGTGATTGTGAAAGCAAGTCCCTCTGAGAAGACAGAACCCACCTTAGCCATGGTGGCAAGAGTCTGAAGTCAAGCTGGTGAGAGCTGCGAGCCTGGGGGTGCAGGACACAGCACCTTCCATGCAGGCCCAGGACACAGCACCTTCCATGGAGGCCCAGGACACAGCACCTTCCATGCGGGCGCAGGACACAGCACCTTCCAGCTCTTCTGTTGTCCCCTTGATCCCAGGAGTGTTTTAAAGTGGTCCATGGAAGCCGCTGTAGAGACAAAATCCCACTCGAAAAATCCAACTGGAGACTCTTCCTTCTCCACCTCCACCGGGGGCCCCTTTGATCCCAGGAGACTTGGGGGAGGAAGAACACAGCCCTCTGCAGACATTGTCCTGGGCCCACACAGCGTCCCCTCTCTAGCCCTCCGAGGGTGCCGAGGTGGGCCCCGCTCCCTGCAGGTGGATGGAGAGCAAGAACTCAGGGTGCCGTGAGGCCCCAAAGAAGCTGGGCCTGTCCTTCTCCATCGAGGCCATCCTAAGGAGACCCTCCAGGAGGAGCGAAGTGGTCAGGCCGGAAGGGGCAGGCGGAGAGGGCCTTGGGCAAGCAGCGGCTGCAGGTGCCAGGCTGGAGAGGACCCTGCAGGACCAGCCCCCAGGTAAGTGTCTGCCGGTCATTTCTTTTCTGTTCCCTGGGCTCCACGGGCCGGCTGGGCTCAGGCAGAGAGAAAGCTGCTCCGTCCATATCAACAGGACAGAGGACAGTGAAATTCAGACAGAGGCTAGGCTCTGTGCTGGTCACCTTTATTCCTGTCCATCGAACCCAGAGCTGGGTTTTTTCAGATGCAGACACAGAGGCTCAGTCATGTACAGAACGCAGGGACCCGGGCTCGTTCCTCTAACCAGGCCCTGGTTAAGAACACTTGTTACCACTTATTCAGCATTGACAGTCCTTTAATTTCAGAAGAAGGCGTGATTGTCATAACTGGACAAACGAGGAAGTTCATCTGTCAAAGAGAAGAGGTAGATAATGTCCCCGACTTACACAGCAGGTGAGCAGGACCTGGCTCCACTGCCCCAAATCCCCTGTGAGGTTCAGTACAATCTTCTTCTCCTAAGCTGAGTTCAGCCTGCACAACTTCCAGAGGCGGCCCACCCTAATCACCTTGCCCAAGCCACTGACCAGCCCCTGGTATGTCCCCAAATAACAGTGACCAAATAGATTGCAGGGCCCTCCTCGAGAGCTGCCTTGAGGAAGGGAGAAAGGTGACATTAGGGTGTTGAGGTGAATACACACGCCCCGCTGAGAGTCAGGAACCCCAGCTCTGCCTTCACCTGCTGTGTGACCCCAGGAAAGTCCCTGTCCTCTCTAGACTCATCCCCATGCTCGGTGAAACACATGGGATGAGGGAAGAAGAAATGGAGCAGTCTCAAGGGCCATTTGAGCCTGACTGTCACCAAGCCCGGAGTATCTCACATGAGGCTCCCAGTTCTCCTTTTCACCCCTTTAATTCAAGAAAATGCTGGACAGGAAGCTCGGGGAGCCCTGGACATCATCACCTGCCATCCACAGAGCCCCACCCCTCCGCCAGTTGAGTCTCCCACAGAGGGTGATAATTCAGGGGAAGGACCACAGCAGATTTCCTATTACTGCACCTGTCAATGGCAAAGGGTCCCAGCTTAATGTTTGGAAGTGTATTAACATCTTCCAGTCCATCGAGCATGCACAGAAGCAATTCCACTGGGGTTTTAACCTGGGCCTTCTGCAGCAGCCACATAAATCCACGTTCACCCTGTGCGTCACAGTGAGAGAGAGAGAGAGCCCCTCCCTGCCCCTGGCCTGACAGCAGCCGGGAGCAGGAAGGAAGCCACTCTTCCCAGACCTCCATGGAAGAGTCTGGCATGTACCATGTCAGCCAGCAGGCTGGACGCAGAGCAACCCCCAGCAAGCGCTGGTCCAAACAGCAATTGTAACCTTGGAGAGCACCCTACGCCTCTCAGAGCACTTCATGGCAATTTTCCCATCCTTGTCACACTTATGAGCCCACCAAAACGATGAAAGCAAGGAGAGAAGATAAATCCCCGGAAAAAACTCCGTGAGTAGCTAGCACTAGAATTGGACCCTGGTGGCCTGAGACCATCCCCTCTGGATTTTTCCTGAACATGGTTTACTCCATTGTTTAAATTATAGCGTAGTCTCCCACTGTGCTGTAACTCAGCATTTCCAAAAGCTTGGTGACTGTCCCAGTGGCAGTTCTTAAGATGACTTTGGGGAGTATGCAAAGATTATTTAGGTCAATAGTTCTATAATTACCTCTACACTTACCTTCTATTTATGACAAAAGAGACTGGCTAACCATTTATGGTCATGATATGAGGTTGTCTTTTAAAACAAATGTGTTTATTCAAGTCAAACAGCAAAGTCTACTTGGGAACGTGCTAAGCAGATAAGAATACAAATGGGATGCAAAGTGTCAGTCACTGCAAAGGTAACCTGCAGAAATTGCCCTGAACTGGAGTCTGTGAAACATGCCGAGTGACAAAGGCTGGGACTCCAAGAAATGTGCTCTCTAAGCCCAGATCTGGCATCAACACACAGGATGGTCTCAGACCAGCAGCTTGTCTCTCTGAGCCTCAGTTTCTCCACCTGTAACATGAAAGAGCAGAGCTAGACCATTTTTAAGATCTCTCCTAGTGACATACTGTGACCTATTCAACAACAAACTAGTTGCCGAAAAACCCTGGGAGATTCCCTTGTGGTTATTTTGCACAACAGAATCTTCCTCCCTTCAAAAGGGTGTCCGCAATGCTGGGGAAGGCAGGATCAGTGGCTGGGGGACCCCATGCCCACCTCAGGGCTGGTCGCTGCTGGCTGATGCCCCTGTCCTATTTCCTTCCCAGTGTAGGACCCCTCCGAGAAGGGCTATAGGACCAGAGGGAGAAGTGCCCTCCCTGAGCCCAATAATAACAATTGGAGAATGAATTTGTCTTCATCTCCACTAGACATCTCAAGGGCTTCATTCAGTGGCTCCACTGTCATCACCCTGCTGCCATCTCGCTCAGGGGCTTGTTCAAATGCAGCATGTCAGACCCAGCATCCAAGATTCTGACTCCAGGTCTAGGGGAGGGCCCCAGAATCTGCATCCTAACAAGATCTCCCAAAGGATTCTGATGTTGGTGGTCCAAGGAGGTGGTCCTTGGTGGAGGCTGAGACTTAAAGAGGTTAAGTGGCTTGTTCCAAGCTGCAGAGCCAGTATATTCAAGAGCTAGAGCCAGGCCAGTCATCAAAGCTCCAAAGCTAGAGCAATGTTCTAGCCCCCTGTTTCTCATGGTGGGGACCAACATTCCTCCCCACGTCTTCCCTTCCCAGGATCTATGGGTTGGACCCCAAAGTCTCGAGTCAATAGGAAAATCCAAGTAGGTCTCCCATCTGAAAGGACAGTGAGCCCAGGTGCCTGCTCTCTCCATAGTCAAGACAGACCCAGTCAGAAGAAAGCTCTTTATACCAGGGGCTCAAACCCTGAGGGGAGAGGGATCATCTCTGCCCCTCTCTCACTGATAATCCTCTGTGGGGAAAACATGATCCCCGGAGGAAAGGGGAGGAGAAAATGGGCAGGGAAGAGACCACCCAGCGGGGATACTAGTGTGGATTGCCTGACCTGTAGAGAGCCCAGGTGTAGCCCTCGCCTGTTTGTGAACCATTCATTCGTTCAGTGCACAACTGCTGAGTGCTTACTCTGGGCCAGCTGTGGGCTGAGCAGAGGAAGGCGCTTTAAAACCAGATGTAGTGAGTGCTCGTTGCAGCCGGCATGGGACCAGCAGCCATGAGCATCCCTGGCAACACCACCTCAGGGCAGTGCTGACTTCTGCCTGTCTTGTCAGGTAGAGCTGGCCAGGGACACGCAGGGACCCTTGGCTTTTGAAGAATATCTTATAGCACAGGACAGTTTTTCTGCAAAGATGTGATTTTAAACTTTGATGGCCAGATGGTCTCTGTCACAATTACTTGACTCTGCCATCAGAGCTGGAAAGCAACTACAGACAGTGTGTTAATGAATAAGTAGATTTATGTTCCAATAAAACTTTATTTAAAAAATACATGGGTTCGGTGCCTGTGGCTCAACGGCTAAGGCACCAGCCACATACACCTGAGCTGGCAGGTTCGAATCCAGCCCAGGCCCACCAAACAACAATGATGGCTGCAACCAAAAAACAGCCGGGCATTGTGGCAGGTGCCTGTAGTCCCAGCTACTTGGGAGGCAGAGGCAGGAGACTCGCGTGAGCCCAGGAATTGGAGGTTGCTGTGAGCTGTGATGCCACAGCACTCTATTCAGGGTGACAGCTTGAGGCTCTGTCTTAAAAAAATAAATAAATAAATACATGGGTCAGGCTGGATTTGGTCCACATGGTGTGGTTCATCCAACCCTGCCCTGACTTATGAGTGTGTCACTCAAAGTCCTTCCCACACTGGCCTGCTGTCTGAGGCTCACCTCCCATCACCCCTGGCCTTCATTGTCCACACTCCAGGCACATGGAGCTACTCGCAGAATCCCAAACCTGCCCTGTCCTGGGATGGCCTCCGCTCTGCTCCTCCCGCCCCTTCCTCCTGCTGCTCGCCCTCTTCTTTTCCCTCTCCCCCTCCCATATTAGTTTTCCATGATAGTCAAAACCGATTACCACAACCTGAATAGCTTAAGACGCTGAAACAGATTCTCTTACCGGAGGCCAGAAGTCTGATATCTAGGTATGTGTAGACAGGGTTGGTTAGCACGGAGGCAACATCTCACCCATACCTCTCTCCTGACTTCTGGGTATTTGGGCAACAACCCTTGGCCTTCTGTGGCTTGTGGATACATCACCACACTGCCTGCCTCTGTCCTCACGTGGCCTTGCCCTCTGTGTCTACATGGGACACCTCCCCTCTCCTTTCTCTTAGAAGAACACCGGTCATTGGATTTAGGGCCCATCCTACATCTAGGACCTCAACTTAAGGGCCTTAGTTGTATCTGCAAAGACCCTATTTCTAAATAAGCCACATTCACAGTTCCCAGGGGTCAGGATTTGGACGTACCCTTTTATCATTTTAGGGGAGGATGCTGCTGCTACCTGACACCTTCCCTCAATCTTTGACCCCTTCATCCTCCTCTGCCTCCTTCCTCTTCCATTACTCCCCTTTTCCTCCTCCCTGTACTGCGTGGAATCACAGACAGCTGCTCCCGATGGGGGCTGTGGCCAAGGCCCCTGTAGATCTCACCACCTGTGATTAACAGCTCTGGCTCTCAGCCCGGTAGGCCCCAGGGCTCCCATCAGAGCAGCAAGGCGCAGGGCAAGGACCCGGAGCTAACAGCATGTACTTGCCCCAGGAGAAGTGCAGTTGGGTCTCCCTCCAATCAGTCCTCCAATTTCTCAGTCTTTGTCGCCAGAGCCACAGACTAACTTGGCCATGGGGACATTGTTACAGGGTTCAGGGCCACTAGGGGCCGGTTCTAGAATTGAGAACATCGCTCACTCTTAGGTCTCATGGAAGTACAAGAAAAGTGCAAGGTAGAGAACACTGTATGAGGTTGGGTTCACCCAAACAGCAGGCAGGGAGGAAGATCTGAGCACAAGGAGTTGATTTGAGATGTGCCAGAAACACCAGCAGGAAGCAGTAAGATGATAGGAAAAGGGCAGACAATGAGTACAAGGCGTGTGATTAAGCCAGCCACCCCCTGGGGGTAACTGAAGCTCCAATCCTTTGGGGAAAGGAACAAAATATACTCCTCAGAATTCTTTGAGGGGTTCATTCATAAAGACAAACCCTGGCAGGAGGAAACGGATCTAGAGTGTATAAAGATACAAGGGACACAAGCCAGGCATTGACAACATCAATTTTAATCACCGGGCCCAGAATGTCGGAGCTAGGAGAAATTTGAATGGGTAGAGGAGGAGGCTTAAAGCATTGGCTATTATCTAAATTTGAGTTATCCATTGTCTTCTTTACCAGGTACACAACAAATAGCAAGTGAAGATCTACTGAGTGCCAGGCATACCTATTGCATAACAAACCATCCCAGAACACAGTGGCTTAAAATAATGATAGATAATGTCTCATTTTCTGTGGATCAGCAATTTGGGAGTAACTTAAGTGGAAGGCTCTGGCTCAAGGTCCCTCATGAGATCGCAGTAAAGATGTTACTTGGGGCTGAATTTATCTAAAGGCCGGACTGGAATAAAAGATCTGCTTCTCAGGTGACTCACTCATATGGCTGGGAAGTTGGTGCCACCTTTTGGTGGGAGGCCTCAGTCCTTCCTTTGTAGGTGCCCCCGCCTGCTGCTTGAGTCTCCCCACAAAACGGCAGATGGCCTCTCTCAGAGTGGGCAATCTGAGAGAGAGAGCAATGGGGGAGCGATGCTCCCTTTTATCACCTAGTCTGAGAAATCACATCACATCACTTTCACTGCATTCTACTCATTAGAAAGGAGCCACTAGTTTGGGCCCACACAAGGAGAAGAGAATTGGAAGGGAAGAGTATCAAAGAATGTGCAAAGTCATCTGACAGCCACCCCCAGTGCTGAGTTGAGGGGTGGGATGGTGTGAGGAGCACAGCACGAGCACAACCCTGCCCTCAGCTGGCTTGTAATCTAGCAGGGGAGACGAAGAGCCATCAATTATCACAAATGCAAGTGTAAGTACAGCGGCGGCTGTGCTGGGCAGATGGTGGGGTGGTGCTCTGAGGAACTATCCAGGGGAGGTCTGGTCTGTCTGATGGGTCAGGAAAAGCTCCCCAGAGGAGGCGACGGTGCAGCTGTGAAGCCTGAGCAGGGTGATGGGGGAGGGCATTTCCCAGACGAAGCAGCAAGAACAAGGACTTGCTGGCAGGCAAGATGTTCAAAGGCCCAAGGTGTGGACTGGGAGTTGGAAGGAGCCCACCCTCACTGATCTTGGAGACCGTGGTGGAGGTTTTCATCTTTGCTTTTTCTTCTAAGAGAAGTAAAGAATCATCAGAGGGTTTTAGACAAGTATACAATAATCAACAGTGATGAGAACTCTTTGGTTCCAAATGACAAAAATTATCCTAAGTTAGCTAAAATGGAGAGAAAAAGGCTGGGTGCGGTGGCTCATGCCTGTAATCCTAGCACTCTGGGAGGCCAATGCGGGTGGATCACCTAAGCTCAGGAGTTTAAGACCAGCCTGAGCAAGACTGAGACCCCATTTCCACTAAAAATAAATGAATAATAAAAAAAGGCTAGCCAGGTGTTGTGGTGGGCGCCTGTAGTCCCAGCTACTGGGGAGGCTGAGGCTGAGGCAAGAGGACCTCTTGAGCCCAGGAGTTTGAGGTTGCTGTGAACTTTACACACTTTATACTACAGCACTCTACCCAGGGTGACAGTGAGACTCTGTCTCAAAATAAATAAACAAATGAAAGAAAATGGAGAGCAAAGTATATTGCCTTGGAGAAAATTAAGAAATAGTTTCCAAAACTACGCCAAAGGTACAGGAAGCCAGAACCAACACTACCCAAGGCTCTCCATCTCCTTCTGCCTGAACTCAACCACCTCTTCTCATCGCTCACCAGCATTCCCCACTAGCTGCCTTAGAGCCCCAAGAGCCTCCAGTGACTATCCCCAAACTCTCCAAAGTCCTATATCCAACAGCCACAGAGGAGAGACCTCATTGGCCGAGCTTGAGTGAGATGTCCACCTCCAAACAACTGAGATCATCTGAGGCCAGAGCTTGTGGCTGGTGGAACCTGCCTGGGCCTGGTCTGGAGTCTTCCTTTTGCTGATCTCCTTCCGCTACCACACTGGTCCATGCTGGGAGGCTGCCTCCTTATTTCAGCACCCTAGGACCCTTCCTAGGCCATTTTCATCTCCATATAGAAAACTGTTAAGTTTCTTTTCTTTTGAATCTGTAGTGTGTCCCTAAAGAAGTTTATTCTCCCATATACTCCTTGTAAGAAGCCCATCGTTCAGATTTTGTGGTTCAAACACACACCATTCCACCAGCCATGTGCTCTGGACTGTTCCCCCTGTTTGCAGGACTCTGTCACTTTGTATAATATTTCTCTAATCTGGGCATTCTGCGTATTTGCCACTTGGGTTAGTTTTCCGTATGTATTTTAGCAAATAGAATAATTTTATCAATTGGGGCTTTGACGAGTGAGTAGGAGTTCACTAGACAAAGACAAGGCATTCCAGACTTAGGGAGCAGTGAGAACAATCACCTGGAAAATACAAGGCCATGGCCAATTTGGGAATTCTGGAAACTCTCGGGTGGCACTGAAGTCGCAGATATGAGGACGAGGGGAAAGAAGATGATGCTAGAAAAGTAAGATGTAAAAGGCCTTGAATGCCATTCGAGGGAGCTGGCCTTGTGCCCTGTAGGCACTCAGGAGCTATGGGAAGTCTGGGGCCTAACTAGAGAGACCAGGCCAGCACAAGTGAGCCCTGGGAAGACTCCTGGTCCACACCGCCCCCTACCACAAAGGATACCTTCAATCCTCTCCCTGGTGAACACACTGCTGTAAGAAGACAAAGCCTAGATACATTTCCAGAAACTAAGTCCAGTGGCAAACCTACCCTCAAACACGCCCAGACTTTCCACCTTTAGCTGTGCAGCCAGGGCCAATTAGCAGGCTGAAGAGAAGGAGCAATCTGGGGAGGGAGCCGTGCACAGATAAACATCACTTCATAATTAGGTGGCCTAATCACCTGTGTAAATTGTGTATTTCTTATGATCGATGTGCTAACAGGCTCAGGTTTAATTAAGTTCTGCTGACTCGTTCTCTTTGAAGACCCACTGAAGTGCAATGCACAACCTGCACAATTAATAATGGGAGAGGAGCAAATGGACAGGGGTGGCAGTTGCCTGCTGCTCTCATCCCTCTCCCCACGGTGCCCACATGCCCACTCCCCATCTGAGTGCCTTTGACTGGCCAGTTCAGCTTCTCTGCCAAGAACCTGGCAGGGAGAAGCTACCAGGCCTGGACACAGGAACTCAAGGATTTTCTCACTCTCGATCCAATGCTCCTTCAAGAATGATCCATCCTGCCTCAGAAATTGTCCTCTATAAGCAAGGACCCAGAATCTCCTGGCCCTTATGAGTGATGGAGGCTCCAGTCCCATGCACATGGTAGCTCCACCAATGAGCTTGTATTTCCAGCTTCTTGTCTAATGAGGTCCCTCTGGCTCCAAAATTCTATATGCCAAGTTCTATGTTCTCCCTTCTCTGTTCCAAATCACCCTGTTCTGCCCTCTCTCGCCTGCTTCTCTCTCATTATCCTCAATGGTCTTTGATCCCAACATCAGCCTTCTTGGCCCCCTCATAGCCTCTTCCTGCATATGGTGGGAAAGCTGAGTGTTGACCTTCATCCTTCCTGAGCCATCCCCTTGGACATTTCCCCATCCCACCCTATCCTGTCGACCATGGTCAAGTGGATCTGCTCAGAGTCCCCACCCAGAGCTCCTGGGCACTATCCCCTCCAATGACATCTTCCTCCTCCCCAGGCACCAGCCGAGAGATGAGTGTGGGGCAGTCCCCCCTTCCTCTTGTCTTCCTTGTGCTTCTAAATTTCCCCAAAGCCATCACAGTTGATGTCATACCTATTGGATACTTTCTTTCCCAGAGTTTTTAGCAATTGGAGGAAATTACAATGATACAGAGAGAAACTTAAAGTTAGACCCAGAATATGACTTTTTTCAATAATCCAGTGGGAATCACTCTAAAGTAGTTTCTGCAGCATTTTCTGTGAAGATAGCAACATTTTGTATCTGCGCTCTCCAACATGGTAGCCACTAGCCACATGCAGTGACTAAGCCATGCCTAATGTGACTGAGAAACTAAACTTTGTGTTCCATTTAAATAGCCACGTGTAGCTAAAGGCTACCAAGCTAGACAGTGTAGTTCTAAGGACTTAAACTTTTCAAGAGGTCCAGCTTCAAATCCTAAACTCACTCTGGATTCAAGTCTGTCTTTTCCAAAATGGCTCTTGGCTTCCGGTTGGGTCCCTCCCACCTAGAGTGCTCTCAGCTCCTGGATTCCTCTCCCCTTTACCTCTTTTATGTTTCTCATGCTTGGGGTTATTTAATGTTACAACATCCCACATAGGTCTCCATAAGGACAATCAGTGTTGAGTATCAACACCCCAAGAATTGTGGGCACTCTGAGGCTTGCAGGTTGGTCCATTTGGGGCTCAGCCTCCATCTGCTATCTGTATGAATTTAAGGTACCCCTCTATTCTTGCAGAGATCACTAGAGCAGTTAGACACACAAGCTATCATCATCATCTCTCAATGACAAACACTTCAACACTTATCCTGAGAAGGTAAAGTTCAAAGCTAGTGAGAAAACATTTTTTTTCTAATGAGCCTATAATTTGCCAGGCAGCCCCTTCTCCATGAAGTCAGCTTCACACTGCTACTGTGCAGAACAGGGTTTAGACCCTCTCCTTCTTCACCTGACCTCCAAAATCTGTTCTTCCAGTCCTGTTGGGAACAGGGGGAAAGCCATACGTATCTTCAAAGCTGCTCCCTTAGTGACACAGATGGAAGTTTTGAAATCCTTATTTGACTAAGGAGTCTAGTCTTAATCATGAACCTTGTTTGCTGAAGCATCCTTCTGGGGGAAACAGGAGAGGTGGCTTATTTTTGTTACAATCTGTTTCTCTCTTGTCCGTGTTGGTTCATCTTCCATTTCTTGTTCTACACTCTACATTCTCTCCCACAGTTCTATATTCCCCAGGAGGAGCTCAACTTCAGGCTGTCCTTGCCCAGCCAATATAAAATCTTCCCTTTGGGGACTTTATTTTTTTTTTTTTTTGCAACTTCCTATATCATTGACTATTGGCTAAAATGCTGACCACATGAATGAATGAATGAATAGATGAGGCTTGTCCATTTCATACACCTGCAGACATGCCCCTGAGGGTCGGAGTGCAGAGAAGGTATCCACCCAGCTTCTGGCAATGGACTAACACCTACTATTTCTCTCTTCATTGGTTCTGATTGGCTTCAACTCTATCCCTTAAACACATCACCAGCTCCAAAAATAGAATAAATATCTCTGGGGGGGAAATGTAATGTGGAAGAGGAGTGGGTGCAGGAGGAGAGGCAGAGAGGAGATTGTCCTACAAAAGGAGGTTCACAGCCCACCGCTCCTCTAGTGGGTAATAATGTTTAAGACCTCACTGACTGTGATTCCCAAGAAGCCACCAAGGGTCAGCAAAAGTGACCAACTTTGAGGAGATAAAAAAATGGACTAACAACAAAAGAAGGGATGGCAGAGAGGAGTGAGACCAAAAGCAGAGCAGAAATCCCATTCCTATGACAAACGCAACTGAACCTGGCGGATTCCCAGAAAGGAAATCTCCCCACTCGGGTCCTGTCACTGTCACCAGCCAAACTGGTCCCACAGGCAAGCCTGAGGCAAGTGCTCGCAAGCCATTCGTGCTCCATCTGCAGGGAAGGAGATGTACAAAATGGCAGGTGGATTTGGCTTTACTGACTTGGTCACCCAACCCCTTTCTCCTGCTCCATTCTCCACATGGAGACACAGAGGCCCAGAGAATGAATAAAATGTGGCCCAAGCTGTAGAGTGGAGCCAGGGAAAGACCTCAGGTCTTCTGACCTTCATCTCAGTCGGTTCTCTACTATCCAAGGGTAGCAGGATAATTAATAAGCACCAAAAATGACAAAAGCTTAGTTCTGGATCCTTGAGTGTGGCCTTTTGACTGAATCCAAATTTTACATAACAAACCCTTTTATTAAAAGGGGTGCTGCAGAGAAAGCTGAAGCTTGTCTTGCTTCCTTTGGTCCTTAAAAAAAAAAAAACAATCTTGAAATCAGAAGGCCACAGGTTCCCCACCCTTTCCTCCAAAATATATCACATAGTTGGCTCCATACTCTCTACCTATAAACAACTTCCGCAGAATGGCAGGAGAGATGGCGGCTGGCGGACCTCATTTCATATTGCACATCCACCACCATTGCATCACTTCCAAGGGTCTGAATCTGTTTCACAGTTCTATTAAAAAAATTCCAGAGATGGATTCTGGTAGGTTCAGTTCAGGTCCCCATCCTTGGATCAATCCAGTTTCTACTACTACTGTGGGAAGAATGATTTCCAAAGGAAAGCATTGCTGGCCTCAACAAAGAGGTGGTTCTGGGCATATAAATCCAAACTTGTGTCCACCTCACATTGTTAGAGCAGTGACCCTTACATTCTCTTGGTCCTGTGCAAGCCTGCCTGTATCCCCCCACCTCACCGGACAATGCAAGGTGCTTCCCTTTGGAGGACCAAGTCCTCGTCCTTTCTACAACCCACTGCCTAGTGCAATGCCTGGAGCAATGGAGTGTGTACTTAACAAAAATGTAGATGAATGAATGATAAAACTAACAAATTGAATCAAGACACTCGTAGCCAGAAAGATAGCCCAGGGCTAGAAAGACTAAGAAGGAACTTTTGGAGATTGTAAGAATGAATTCAGGTGTTGAAGAACGAATAGAAATTAGAATTGCAGATATGAGAAAAGATGTGATCCCAGATAGTCGACTGCCTGAGAAAAACCAGAGAGATAAGCACACACGCCGTGTGTTGCAGAGATAGTAAGCAGCCCACCTGGAATGAGAGAGATGTGGGGTGCACAGAGTGATGGAGGCAAGGCTGGCTTCATGGATGTGTGTGTCCCACACAGGCGCACAGGCCCTTGTGCTCAGAAGGCGGCCCAGTGGGTAGGGTTGAAGGCTTGTGGTCCCCATTTTGAAATTCTTAATAATTTTGTGTTTGAATTGTGTTTGGTTAGTGACACCCCATGTGACAGCAAAGCATGTGCCAGAGGCTTCATGTCTCAACTTACAGTCAGTGCCCCTCTCACCACCTCCCACTTCCCCAGGATGAGCTCTTGGCCAACCGATTCCCTGCCCCTACCCAGTGACCTCTGCCTCCTTCCATCATGGGAGAAGAAGGGGTTGGGCGCAGGTTTGAGAAGGGTCCAGGTCAGGCAGGGAGTTGCAACATGAAGCCAAGTTCCTTCAAGACCTGGGCAGCTATGACCCCAGGTCTCAGGATGGGACCCCAGGTTTCTCCAAGGGTCTACATACACCCTGAAAGAACCCTGGCATTCTCTCAGGGAGCGCGATGTAAAATAGCAACGAAAAACCCATCACTACAGTTCAAGAGTGAGACTGGAAAAAAGAGAAAAGCTTTTCTCCTGCTTTTTGAACAAGGAACCCCACATTTTCATTTTGCACTGGATGTACCTGGCTCTGAGCAAAATTGAGGCTGGACAGGTAGGTCAGATGCAGACTGCCAAGAGCCTTGAGTGCTGCACAGCTCAGCCTTTGCTGTGTAGGCCAAGGTTAGAACACTTTTTCTGTAAAGGGCCAGATTGTAATTATCTTGATCTGTTCAGGACATAAGGTCTCCACTGCAATGACTCAATTCTGCTATTATGGTGTAAAATCTGTCAGAGAAAATACATAAACCAATGGGAATAGCTGTGTTCTAATAAAACTTTATTTAAAAATGGACAGTGGAGTGGGTGGCGCCTGTGGCTCATTGAGTAGGGCGCCGGCCCCATATACTGAAGGTGGCAGGTTCAAACTCGGCCTCGGCTGAACTGCAAAACAGAAAAATAGCTGGGCGTTGTGGCGGGCGCCTGTAGTCCCAGCTACTCGGGAGGCTGAGGCAAGAGAATTGCCTAAGCCCAGGAGTTGGAGGTTGCTGTGAGCTGTGTGACTCCATGGCACT
>CAUYRH010031775.1:0-45895 GCA_963574655.1 Perodicticus potto
ACTAAATAGTATTAGTAGCCTTGACCGGCAAACCTGAAACCAGATTCTTCTGGGCGGAGTGAGGTTTCACATTTTCCCCTTTGCTCTGATTACTTAGTTCCCTTCTTCCTTAAGTCCATTTTTCTCTAAATACATCCATCATTAGAAAAGATGAAAATATTTGTGTGTGGGGCTCAGCTCCTGTGGCTCAATGGGCTAAGTCGCCAGCCACATACACCTGAGTTGGTGGGTTTGAATCCAGCCCGGGCCCGCCAAACAACAATGAGGGCTGCAACCAAAAAAATAGCCGGGCATTGTGGCGGGCGCCTGTAGTCCCAGCTACTTGGGAGGCAGAGGCAGGAGACTCACTTGAGCCCAGGAATTGGAGGTTGCTGCGAGCTGTGATGCCACGGCACTCTACCCAGGGTGACAGCTTGAGGCTCTGTCTCAAAAAAAAGAAAATATTTGTGTGGGGGATACCTTTATATCCATAAAACATGTATATTTTTATGGCACATTTTGCATGTTATTGTTATGGAAACAATACCTCCCTGATTTTGTCTAGTCTCTGGCTTTATATACCATCACCTGTAGAAAGCTCCCAAATTTATGTTTCCAGGCCAGTCCCGGCCTTTCCCCTGAACTTCAGATTTGCATATCCAACAGCCCACTTGATAGCTCTACTTGAATTTCTTTTTCTTTTTTTTTTTTTATTGATACAACGTCTCACTTTGTCACCCTCAGTAGAGTGCCCTAGAGTCATAGCTCACAGCAACCTCCAACTCTTGGGCTCAAGTGATTCTCTTGCCGCAGCCTCCCAAGTAGCTGGGACTCTAGGCGCCCACCATGATGACTGGCTATTTTTGTTGTTGCATTTGTCATTGTTGTTTAGCAGACCTGGGCTGGGTTCAAACCCACCAGCCTCAATGTATGTGGTCGGCACCCTACCCACCGAGCTACGGGCACTGCCGTCTACTTGAATTTCTAATGGACACCTCACACCTAAAATGTCCAAAACATCCTCAAATAGCTAAAAGTAGACCTTCCATTTGACCTTGTAATCCTATTACTAGGTATCTACACAGAAGAAAGAAACCATTTTATCACAGGACATTTGCACTAGAATGTTTATTGCAGCTCAATTCACAGTGGCCAAGATTTAACCCAAGTGCCCATTAATCAATGGATTAATGAACTATGGATATTTATACCATGGAGTACTATTTAGTCATAAAAAGATGGAGACTTTACACCTTTTGTATTTACCTGGATAGAGTTGAATGAAGCAAATTCTTCTTAGTGATGTGTCACAATAGAAAAGCAAGTATCCAATGTACTCAATACTAATATGAAACCAATAGAAAAAAAACTACACACCCACATGAAAGAAAAACACAATTATATCCAAGTGGGTGGGAGGGGGAGGAGGGCAGGGGAGAGGGGAGGAGGGCAGGGGAGGGGGGGAGGAGAAGGATTGGCTAAATCTTACCCCATGTGCACAATGTAAGGGTACACAGCACACCCCTGGATGAAGGGCTCAACTACAACTTGAACTTTACCTTAGCAACACAAACAATGTAACCTAATCATTTGTACCCTCATATTAATCTGTAATAAAAAATTAAATAAAATTTAAAAATAAAATGTCCAAAATAATTCCAGAATCCCCTTCCCAACACAAACCACTCCTCTGCAGTCTTTCCCACCTTAGTAAATAGCAAGTCTGTTTTTCCAGTTGCTCAGCCCCCAAAGCTTGGAGTTATTCTTGACTTTCTTTTACACCCAGACTTCCAACCCATCAGCAATCTTCTGGGCTCCAGCTTGTAAATATATCCAAAACACAAGTATTCTTGTCACCTCCATGGGGACCACCCTGATCCAGCCCCTGGTCCCTGGATTTCTAACTGGTCTCCCTGCATCCACACTTATTTCTCTTCAGTGTATTCTCAGCACAGTGCCCAGAAATAACCTTTAAAAACATAAATTGGGCTCTCTGTTCAAAATCATCTGCTGACTTTTCACCTGACTCACCATAATCAGGGCCCTCCGAACATCTCCTTTCTCCACTCCAGCTGCTCATCCCGGGGCACACCATGCCTGCTGCTCCCTCAGGCGCTTTGCAAACCATGTTCCTTCCTCCTGGAATGCTTTTCCCACAGATACCCATGTGGTTGCCTCCCTGACTTCTTATAGATCTCAGAATAATTCCAGCTTATCAGAAAACCTTTTCCGCCTACCCTACACAAATAGCATCCCCAAGAATAATTCACAGCCACTTTCCAGGCTTTATTTTTACAACTCTTAGCACCACCTGATAGAGCATAACTGTATTTTAGTTAGAGACTTCTGTCCCCTGCTAGAGCACAAGCTGTGTTAGAGCAGAAATTGTTTTGTTCAATGTCTTGGCACCCATCGTCTGGAATTATGCCTCACACATAGTACACGTCCAGCAAACACTTGTTGAAGAAATGAAGGTGGGAGGAGAGAAACAAGCCAGTGTGACTTTCAGGTTTCCGAATGGGGGGGCTGGTGGCTGGTGGTGTCATTTACTAAGATGGAGATGTATGAGGGGGCTGGGGTAGGTGGGAGTGGGGAGAGTAAGCTGGTAAAGTTTCATGTTTGACTAGTGGGACTGGAGTCTGCCTGCTGTCCAGAAGTCAGATAGTTAATTTAATTTAGAGTTCAGGAGTGTGGCCCTGCTGGAAACAGAGGGTTGAAAGTCATCTAGTGATGACTCCCCAGAGAAGACACACCATGAAAAGAGAAGGGGCAGAGCCCTGGGAAACGACAACATTTAGCAGGTAGAAGGAGGAAAGGATGCTGACAGCAAGGACAAAAAGGCGCACCCCTGGAAGAAGGAAGAAAGCAAAGTCAGAAGAAACCAATGACAATCGAGAATTGGAAGGCATTCAGGGAGGAGGGGTCCGTAGTTCTGACTGTCAAGTGCATGAAGCCTGGGGAACAAGGTCTCCTTTTTTTTTTTCTTTTCTTTTCTTTTCTTGGTAGGGTAGAGTGCCATGGCATTACAGCTCAGAGCAACTGCAAACTCTTGGGCTTAAGTGATTCTCTTGCCTCAGCCTCAGCCTCCCAAGTAGTTGGGACTACAGGCACAGGCACCCGTCATAATGCTGTGCTATTTTTTTTTTTTTTTAAAAGAGACGAGGCTGTTGGCTCGGCGCCTGTGGCTCAACAGGCTAAGGCGCCAGCCACGTACACCTGAGCTGGCGGGTTCGAATCCAGCCCGGCCTACCAAACAACAATGACGGCTGCAAGCAAAAATGGCTGGGCGTTGTGGTGGGTGCCTGTAGTCCCAGCTACTTGGGAGGCGGAGGCAAGAGACTTGCTTGAGCCCAGGAGTTGGAGGTTGCCGTGAGCTGTGATGCCACGGCACTCTACCCAGGGGGACAGCTTGAGAGGCTGTCTCAAAAAAAAAAAAAAAAAGACGAGGCTGTGACTCGCTGTGGCTCATGCTGGTCTTGAACCTGTGAGCTCAGGCAATCCATCCTCCTAGGCCTCCCAGAGTGCTGGGATTACAGGTGCCCAGCCCTGAGGAACAAGGTCATTTAGAGGAAGGGGAGTTCAGGGCACTGGTGGAGGAGGCAGCCAGACTGCAGCAAGATATGGGGAGAATGGGAGGTGAAGAAGAAACAAGTTAGATTGCACTTTCAGAAGTTTGATTGTGAAGAGAGGTGGGGGAAAGTGAGATGTACTTGAAAGACAGAGGATCAAAGACTTTCTATTTATTTGCTTCTATAACCAGAGAGGCATGCACATTTTTACGTGTGGGGAGGAGGCGGAAGAGGGAAGAGGTAAGTGAATGGTAAGTAAAAAATAAAAAGAAATAAGAAATAGAAATAGGAAGGGTATGGAGGGAAGCCATGAAGGGTTAGATAGAATCTGGAATCACCTTTTTTCCCCTTTCCAGACCAGGACTTGGCCTGTCACCCAGTCTGGGGTGCAGTGACATCATCATAGCTCACTGCAGTCTCAATCTCCTGGGCTCATATGACCCTCCTAGCTCAGCCTCCCTGAGTGCTAGGATGACAGGTGTGAGCTCAGCCCCATCTTTCTTACACTTTTTGCAACATATCTGATTGTCAAAATGAGAATTGCATCTGAAACCCCAGCCACAAAGGGGGAACCACACCAGGAGGAGGGTGGAATGGATGTTGAGTCCCAATTTTCAATATCTAACCACCTCTGTTTTATTTATATACAGAGGGTGCAAAAAAGTATACTCATTTTAAGAAAGGAAAAAAAAAACTAGATTAAAATAGTAATACTCAATGTATACCAATAACATCATCCTGTATCTCGTATCTCTTATAATTGCAGAAGTCAAACATGATTTGACTATTATAATTTTATTTTATTTTATTTATTTATTTATTTTTATAAATAAAGTCTCACTCTGTCACCCTGGGTACAGTGTCATGGTGTCATCACAGCAACCTCAAACTCCTGCGCCCAAGCAATCCTCTTGCCTCAGCCTCCCAAGTAACTGGGACTACAGGTGCCCACCAGAACACCCAGCTAGTTTTTCTGTTTTTAGTAGAGACTTTTGCTCAGGCTAGTCTCAAATTCCTAAGCTCAAGTGGTCGTCCCGCCTCAACCTCCCAACGTGCTAGGATTATAGGTGTGAGCCACCACACCTGGCTGAGTATTACAATTTTAATACAGTTTTTTCCTTTCCTAAAATGTGTATATTTTTTGACACCCTCTGTACACATTTATATAATTATATTTTACATAAAATAATTATCAAATAATATATAAAATAGGCAAATATCAAAATACAATGTAAAATTTAAAATATAAATGTATGAGCATGTATATATAATTGTATCATACTTCTATATCATAATTATATGTAAGCTTTATTGAATATGTATCAGCTTGAGTATGTATTTTATATGCAAATATTATAGAGTTCTTATATATCAGCTTTTTTGAGATGTAATTCACATCTCATATAATTCACCCAAAGTGTACAATCGGTAGTTTGTAGTTTATTCACTGAATTGTGCGACCACCGCCATGATCAATTTCAGAACATTTTTATCACCCCGAAAGAAACACTGTACTGATTAGACTCTCTTCCTCCCACTCAGCCGGGCAACCACTAATCTACTTTCTGTCTCCAAGGATTTGCCTCTTCTAGACATTTCATCTGAATGACAACACAGAACATGTGGTATTTTATGGCCAGCTTCTTCCACTAAGCCTACTCAAAGTTCATCCATGCTGTAGAATCTATCAGTACTTAATTTCTTTTCGTTGCCAAATACTTCATTATACTATAGAGATCTGCATTTTTATGTATCCATACATAGCTGATGGACATTAGGGCTGTTTGCACTTTCTGGCTCTTATGAGTAATGTTTCTGTGAACATTCAAGCACTAGTTTTTGAGTAACGTCTTCATCTTTCTTGGGTATATACCTATGTGTGAAATGCCTGGGACGCGTGGTAGCTCTGTGTTTAACCCTTTGAGGTGCTGTCGGATTGTTTTCCAAAGTAGCTGCTTAATTTCATGTTCCCACCAGCTATACACAAGGGTTCTGGTTTCTCCACATCCTCACCCACGCTTGTTATGATCTTCCCTTTTGAGTTCAGCTGCCCTAGCAATGTGAAGAGGTATCTCACTGTTGTTTGGGTTTGCGTTTCCCTGATAGCTAAGGATGTAAAGCATCTTTTCATGTGTTTATCGGTCATTTCTTTATCTTCTCTGGAGAAATGTGTATTGAGATCACTTGTTAATTTTCTTTTCTTTTTTTTGAGACAGAGTCTCACTATGTTGCCCTCATTAGAGTGCAGTGGCGTCACAGCTCACAGCAACTTCAAACTCCTGGGCTTAAGTGATTCTCTTGCCTCAGCCTCCCAGTAGCTGGGACTCCAGGCACAACACCCGGCTATTTTTTGTTGTGGTTGTCGCTGTTTAGCTGGCTCGGGCCGGGTTTGAACCTGCCAGCCTCAGTGTATGTGGCTGGCGCTGTAACCATTGAGTTATAGGCGCCAAGCCCACTTGTTCATTTTCTAGTTAGGCTTTATCATGTATTAAATCCTCATTTATGGAGATTTGTTTCTCAAGTTGGTCCCTCTAACCTATTTTTCTATTTCTGAACAAATACTATTCTGATTTTTTTGCAGTATTGTCTATATTGTGCATTCTTACACGTGGTAAAACAAATTCCCCATCATTGTTCTTTTCCATATACTTCTTTGCAATTCTTGGGCATTTATTCCTTCATAGCACATCTCTGTACCATTAAAAATTTATATAAAAATTCTCATTGATATTTCTATGTATATACCTATTGCAGGGTCTGCCAATCAAGTTCACGGACTTAAACACAATTAAGTAATGACGAGAGTAGACTATACCCTACCTACTACTGTTTGTAATAAAAAAATTGGATAGGGGAAATAATCCAACCCAGACCACGCTCTCTGCTTTGTAAAATAATATCTGGCCAAATTGGCATGGCACTGTGTTGTTTTTCTTACCAATATTAATGCATTTCCTCCAACAAATTAATATTCCTTCCTTGATATACATTTTTGGAGAAAATAAGTTCACATGTCAATGCAAAAGCCAACCCTTATAACCTCCCTCTCTACCAAATAAACGTTTACTTTTCTTACTTTGTTTTTTCTTTTTTTCTTTTCTTTTCTTTTGGAGACAAGGTCTCACTCCGTTGCTCAGGCTGGAGTACAGTGGCATGCACAATCACAGCTCACTGCAACCTCTGACTGTCAGGTTCAAGTGATCCTCCTGATTCAGCCTCCCAAGTAGGGAGAGGTAAGACTATAAGCATGGGCCACTCCACGCAGCTAATTTTTTAATTATCTTTTAGAGACAGGGTCTTGCTATATTTGAGCAGGCTGGTCTCAAACTCCTGGCCCCAAGCAATCCTCTCACCTAAACCTCTCAATTTTTTACACATTTTTCATGATAAATATTAAGAAACAATATACTTCTCTCTCTCTCTCTCTCTCTCTCTCTCTCTCTCTCTCTCTTTCTTTTTTCCAGCGACCTACCCCTGGCCTTCTGCACAGAGCCCATTTTACTGAGACAGAAAAGCAGTGGTGTGCCGCCGAATGTTTAACAACCAATTCTCTGGAGACGAGGATCAGGTGGAGGGGGCCTGATTTGTAGTATTTGCCAATTTCCACAGTGCAAATACTTCCACCGCAGCAAATTTCAAGCTACCTACATGACCTCATGAATGGACAGTTGGGAAGAGATGGGCACAGTAAGATCTCAGAGCTCTAAGAAAGACCACATGATGTCAAGGACAGGCTAGGAAGAAACGTTCACAGAGACAAGGAGTGGAAGAGGATGTTGTCATTCAAAACATGAATATAAGCTTTCATTTAAAAAAAATTAAAGCACTATTTATTGTCTAAAATGAGAGTGTGAACAGCTGCTCATCACCACAATTTAACAATGCACATTACATTCACTCTAATTTCTGATCGTGAACAGACCCCAAGGACCTGAATCTTTTCTCTTTTACCAACCTCCCCCCCCAAAAAGTAACAAAAATTTGATGCACCTGGTCATTTATCCCAGGTCCCAGGAGATTTGACAGCAATCAAGGGGGACATACCATGATTGAGATTTTAAAAAATCACTAGGGAGAAGGTGAAGGCCCCTAACACTGACCCTGAAATACCCTTGACGTTTGGGGTGTGATTGCTGATCGGATGCTAATGGACCAAGGGAAGAGAGAGAGGAAGTCCCTTAACCAGAAAAAAGACTGAATGCATAAAAACAGACCCCTGGCAGAAGAAAAGGAGGGCGAAGGTACCGGTCACCACAGATGCAGACTGAATACCATGGAGGTGGTGTTTCTTGCCTATGAATTTAATGACAAGGCTCCTTCCCTTCACAAGCCGCTGAAGCAGGAACCAGCAGGCCATTCCCTGACTTTGCCGCCCAGCCAGGCCTGGAGTCTGCCCGGAACAATCATAGAGATTCCCAGGCTTGAATTCCATCCAGAGACTAGTTATTTGATGCAATTGCATGTGGTCTGAAGAGCAAACTCCCACCCAAACACGTTGTACTTGGGAAGACTGCAATCGGTGTGATCACGTCTCCCAGAGCCCGGGCCCTCTCTGACCACAGCATCCTTCTAAAGGCACGACTACCAGAGAAGTGTGTGCGATTCCACCATATAATTTCTGTCTGGGCATTGAAATATCTCTGCTGTTACGTCATCCTCCTTAGCATAGTGATCCCCTGAAAGAATAAAGCCTACATAAAATCTCAAAGCCAACTATTAGAACCATCTTCTTTTAATATTCTCTCCTATTTTTTCATTTTATACAGTTTTAGTTTCTCTCAAACAATGCATGAAGGTATATATTATTATTCCTGCTTCCTGATCCAACCCAAAGTTCCTGGTCTCCTCCCGCCTCGCCCCAGTGAAGGTGACAGAGGCAGCCCAGCCAAATCACGTCTGAGGGATTGGCTCCCAGGGACAACCTTCGCTCCCCTCCGCCCTGACCCACAGGCTGGACACAAAGAGACTGCCGGAAACTCCTGACAGCTGCCAAGCCAGTAGCCACAGTGTCCTGGAAAGGAATTCTAAGCCCACAACAGAGGGTTTCTCAATCTAGCTTTGTTTTTCTGTGTTTTTTTTTTTTTTTAATGGGATTGGGGTTGGGGAAGGGTTGGCAACCAGCCAAAGACGAGTGGCAGAATGGTTCATGCAAGTCCTGGTTCATGTTGTGGTGGGAACAAGGATGAGCTTTTGCGCTGACCAGAATGAACAGGTATGGCAGTCAAAAAGAAATCTTGCTTTATCTGTAATAGTGTGTGTGTGTATGCATATATATATACACACATATATATATTAAAGCATTTTCATGTGTTAGCTATGTAATTATAAGTTATCTTGGAAAATCAAAAGAAAATAGCCATTGCTGCTGCTTTGAGAGCCCTGGGGTTCTGAGAAGTTGTGTGAGACAGGGCAAAGTTCTAATGTCCTATTTCATTATCTCAAAGCACACCCCTTTGCGTCAGCTAGCGTTCAACTGCCCACTAGGCAAAGCCCACTACTGGAGTCTGGGAAACTCTGAAGACCCCAGGGTGATACAAACTAGAGTGGGTCTCTAGAGCCAGAGGGGATGGTAAGCAGCTTCTACATCCTGTCCCCACATCCCAGTGGCATCTCAGTCTGCTGGCTGCCACCCCTTCTCTTCCTGTGTGCTCCCCTGGCTGGCTCCGATAAAAGTTTGTCTGTGCCTTGGCTCAGGTGGCCTTCTAGTGAGCCAAGCACAGGGGAGTGTGTTTTTCCCCAGCAACACGAGAGCTGGGTTCTCATTGCATCCCAGACCCTCCCAGTCTCACTCCTGGGAATGGCTCTCCTCTGTCCCTGACAGGTCTATCCAGGGACACAATGGCTTGGCTGGAAGGAAATTCAGGGTCTCCTGTGACTCCCACATACTGATCCTGGCTCTCCTCTCTGCAGCAACACAGGCCCAGCACCAAGGACTGTCCCCACGTGACACAGCTCCACTTCCAGGATAAAACTCACCTGCTCCCATCCCCTCATTCTTCAGAAGCAAAGGCAAAGGCTTGAGTCACTGCAGTGGCCCTGGAACTCTGAGCACCTGACTTCCAGAATAGCATATCCAGCCTAGGCCAGGGGCTTCCCACTTCTCTGCACATTAAAATCACCTGGGACCTTTTAAAAAACTCCGAAGCTCAAGCCACATGTGGGACCAGCAAAGTCGTATTCCCAGGTGGGCAGGCACCCATGATTCCCTTTAAGTTCCCCAAACAATTCCAACATGCAGACAAATTTAGAAGCTACTGTCCTCCCATCCCCAGCACCAACAGCCCCATAATGATCAGGCTCCATGATAAGAGCTTTAAGTGGCTCGGCGCCTGTGGCTCAACTGGCTAAGGTGCCAGCCATATACACCTGAGCGGGCGGGTTCGAATCCAGCCCCGGCCCGCCGAACAATAATGTCAGCTGCAACCAAAAAATGGCCGGGCATTGTTGCGGGCGCCTGTAGTCCCAGCTACTTGGGAGGCAGAGGCAGGAGACTCGCTTGAGCCCAGGAATTGGAGGTTGCTGTGAGCTGCGATGCCACGGCACCCAATCCAGGGTGACAGCTTGAGGCTCTGTCTCAAAAAAAAAGAGCTTTAAGTAACTCTTATCCATTCCCACCACAGTGATCCCTTCTGGATTTCTGACATTGCAAATATCAGTTGGATGTTCTTCATGTATTGGTGATAAGCTGCTACATATTTATCAGCCATTGTAAAGCTGCATATGTGGTACTCTTGCTAAAGTTGACATACAAATGCGCAAACCCCAGTCCAAATTCTCCAAGTGCATACTAACATCTTAATTGTGTTTATAAACAATAATGGTGAATATTAAAGCTAATTAAAAACTGGCTTGATGTTTTAATAAATAAAATTCGGGTAGCCGGGTGTTGTGGCGGGCTCCTGTAGTCCCAGCTACTTGGGAGACTAAGGCAAGAGAATTGGCTAAGCCCAGGAGTTGGAGGTTGCTGTGAGCTGTGTGAGGCCATAGTACTCTACCGAGGGCGACAAAGTGAGACTCTGTCTCTACAAAAAAAAAAAAAGGCTCGGTGCCTGTGGCTCATCTGGCTAAGGCGCCAGCCACGTACACCTGAGCTGGCGGGTTCGAATCCAGCCTGGGCCCGCCAAACAACAATGATGGTTGCAACCAAAAAATGGCTGGGTGTTGTGGTGGGTGCCTGTAGTCCCAACTACTTGGGAGACGGAGGCAAGAGACTCACTTGAGCCCAGGAATTGGAGGTTGCTGTGAGCTGTGATGCCACGGCACTCTATCCAGGGTGATAGCTTGAGGCTCTGTCTCAAAAAATAACAATAATAATAATAATAATAATAATAATAATAAAATTCGGGGAAACAAATATATATTAAACCTCCTTTTAAAAATCCAGCATCTGGGAAGGCGCCTGTGGCTCAAAGGAGTAGGGCACCGGCCCCAAATGCTGGAGGTGATAGGTTCAAACCCAGTCCCGGTCAAAAACTGCAAAAAAAAAAAAAAAAATTAAAAAATCCAGCGCCTGTAGATCAGTGGCTAGGGCGCTGGCCACATACACCAGTGCTGGCAGATTGGAACCTGGCCCAGGCCTGCTAAACACTGATGACGACAACAACAAAAAAATAGCCGGCGTCGTGGTGGGCGCCTGTAGTCCCAGCTACTTGGGAGGCTGAGGCAAGAAAATCACTTAAGCACAAGATTTGAGGTTGCTGTGAGCTGTGCCACTGTGGCACTCAACTGAGGGTGACACAGTGAGATTCTGTCTCAAAAAAAAAAAAAAAGAAGAAAAAGAAAAAATATCTAGTGTGAAGTATATAATATCAAAGTGTTTCTAATAGCTACAATTATTCACAAATTTTTTCAATTCTCACTGAGCTATGAGAACATTGTTTTGTCACTTTTTTTATCTGACTCAGTGGTTTTCAACTGGTGTCCCGAACAAAGCACACTGGTGTAACACCAAAACTTTTAAAGATCATTATTTTCAAAAGAAGTTCAAAGCACGGTAAGCATATTCTTTTTTTACTCTTTCTTTTTATTAACATGGTTTAAGTGTGCTGTGGAAGTTTAACTATAGGTTCAAGTGTGCTGTGAGATAAAAAAGGTTGAAACACACTGATGAAACTCGTCACACCATGAACACAAATAGACAAACTTACAAATGGTCTATATTCACTTGATTAGATTGTGCACATATAATTTTGGACATGTGTCACCTTTAACAGAACTTGATTTTTTTGAATTGCAGTGATTCAAAGACTAGGTCAACTGGTCAAATTGCTCATAATGTCTGGGATTGAGGACCCCCTTTTCGAGAGTCTCACAAAAATGTTCATCTCTCCTCAGGAAAAGGCAATTTTGCACAAATGTCTGGAAGCCCCTGGACTGCTAAAGTCTCGAGTCCCCAGTGTAGTCCAATACATGAGGAAACAGAGATGTCCAGAAAGGCTAAGGTGACACAAACTGCCAGTTGATGACTGTCAGGATTCAAACCTGGATCTCCCGGGTCTGTGACCACTCTGAGGGAGACAAGCCCAGGGCCATGTGGCCTGGGCGCAAAGCCCCGTTCTGCTGCCTATCAGCTGGGTGACTTGTGCTAGTTGCACAAGCCCTCCGTGCCTCAATTTCTCCCTCTGAAGACTCAGTGATGACACAGAACCTCCTCACAGTGCCAGGTGCCCTAGCATCATATGCATTCACTGTGATTATTTTACCAATGAAGGAGGAGCAGCTCAGGGATTGAGGCAATTGTACCAGGCCACTGAGCCGTCCAGCTGCCACTATGTGACTCCACTCCCAGGAGGCTCACACCACCCCGCATCTCTAGTGCAGGAGGTCCAGGAGCTGGTTTTTAGAGAGCAGCTTTCAAGTTCAACACAAGTTCCCTCTTCCTGCAGGAGGACCAGATAGGACTCGACTCCGACTCGGAGTGGAGGAAAGGGAGGCTGATGGTTTGGGAAACAGAATGGAGTGAAGCCAACCAGGGTGAGGGGAGGAGCTGCTGGCCTGGAGGGGCCTGGCTTCTGGCTCTCACCCTCAGGGTGGTAGTAACAGCCTGTGATGGCAGCACAGGTGACAGCACAGGCCGAGGGAGATGACAGGGCCTGGCAGGGCTGCAGAGAGGCTTCCTGGGAGTGTCCAGCAGGCGGGAAGCTTGAAGCAATTTCCAGCTGAGAACTCTGAAAATCTCCTCCCTCCTGGAAGCTGTGGGCCAGCCCACTGAAATACTTTCAGTTTTGTTTTCTTGTCTTCAGGAAATGAAACTCAACAGAAGGACGGCAGGAGACTAGGAGATGGAAGAAACCTGCTGAGTCTGAAAGACTCCAGGAGCCCAGGGGATGGAGGACGCCGTCCAGGTGTGCGCAAACTGGTAGGAAGGCGCTTTCTGCCAAGTGGCCAGCCTTAGAGGGGCGGACAGGGTAAGGCTGTTTCTGAAGGGAAGAGAGAATGGTTCACACAGCTGGTGGGACTGTGAGCCCCTAGGGTTCATGGTCAGCATTACCTTCACTTCCCTGCATCCCCTTCCCTCCACCCCCCAAATTTTAGACTTTCTGGGCAGTCCTGAAGACAAATAACCAGGCCAGTTGTCCCTAGTGGGCTACTCATACATGTCAGATCTTGGGTCCTATCTTGGGGTTCTGATAATTATGGTCTTCAACACCAGTCACTGTAAGAAAGGGGCCCACAGAGATTCTCCTGGACTGTCCCCACCCCCATCTGGACAGGGAGAAGTGGAACAGAGCAAGGGCCTGTGCCACTACCTGAGGGGACCTGGCCTGGTGAAGAGCCTCCCTCTCAGAGCCTCTACCTGTCACAGTAGCAAGGAGGGGCCCTCCGCAGAGAACTTTGCACCACCCAGACCCTTCTTGCTCCCGTGTCCCTCACCAGCCTAGGAAGAAGGGCAGAGGAAGGAAGGGGGCAGCCTGGCAGAGGGGAAAGAACAGAGAGAGGGAGGGAGAAGCCGCCTGTGTGCCGTCCACCTGGCAGGGCAGACACAAAGATCCTGCTCAGATTAAGAATAGTGAGGCTTTGACTGTCCCTTGTCTAGCCATGTCCCATGGGCCAGGGACTTGGGCATCTGACTCTCCTAAAAGTCCGTTGGGTTTTTTACTGCTGTAGCCACTGAGTGGCTCTGTCCCGAGCTTTCTCTAGCAAGAGCTAATGGGAATGAGAGGGCAAATTTCTCCGTGAAGAGGATTGTTCCCCTGCTCAGGAGGTGGGAGGCTCGGAAGCCTTGGTTCACTAGCGTCTCCAAGAAGATACTCAGGGCCTCTCTGGAGGTTAACACAGGTAAACCTGGGGGCAGGGGAGAAGCGGGTGGCCCCTGGCCCTTGGAGGAAGAGATTCTAGAAGTTGGCGTTGCCCTTGCAGGAAGCATGGGCAGGATGGAGCTGCATTACTAACCAGTTCTGGGCCAAGCAGGGGCATCAGCCCACAAGAAAAAAGATTTGAAAGAATCTGATACTTATTTCATTTTTAAAAATGGTTTGACTGAGGTATAATTTGCATAGAATAAACTGCACATTTTTAAAGTTTGATGATTTTGACATCTGTTAAACTATTGAAATCAGCCATATGATCAAAAGATAATGAAGCTATCCACCCCCACCAAAAGTTCATGTTTTTTGGAATCCCTCCCTCCTTCTCCTTCCCTCTCACCCCCAGGCCATGTAAGATGTTTGCTGAGAGTCCTTCTACTGACTGTACAAAGTTGCATTATTCTGATTTTGGATCAGCATAAGGAGGGCGTGTGGGGCGGGTAGTGTCACTGTCATCCTATTTTCAATGCTTAAGGCCTCTGACAACCTAGCCCTGGGTGTGAAATATGGCTCCGTGTTTTCTACCATAAAAATAAGTCTATTTTTCTTCCCCCATTGATCCTGCAGCAAAAAAAATGTGGCTTCTTCCCACTTCGCCCTCCATGAGGCTCACTGCCTGCGGTTCCTCGTCCTGTGCCCAGAGTGTGAGGAGGCCATCCCAAGGGCAGAGATGGAAGAGCATCTCAAGGAGTGCCACCAGGAGGAGGTGGCAGCAGGGATAAAGTTTGGGAGTCAGGTGAGGGTCTGGTCCTTCCTGCAGTGACTCATGGGGCTGCCATGGGGAAGTCACTTAGCTCTGCACAGCCTGCTTGTTCTCATACTAAACTGAGTCACCCCCCTCCCCAGTTTTTCTATCTCTGATACTTTCCCTAAGAGCTTATGGGTCTGGTCAAGGCAAGAGGTCCCTGTTTCTGGAACGGTTGGATGTATTTGGGGATTTGTGAAGAGGAGAAGTAGAAAAGAGGGTTCTAGGAGGCAGTCAGTTTGAGCTGACTTTTTGCCAAATTTTTCATGCCCAACCCTCCTGAGGCCCTTTTTCTGTCTTTGTGGACATCCTCAAACTTGGCATCCATTCAACTCCAGCTGGTCTGGAAAACATTTCTTGAGTACTGGGATGGGGACCACAGGGGGACTGAGGCAGCCACGCCTGGTCCCTGTCCTCTATGACTTCACAGGCTCAGACATGGGACAAAGTGAGCCAAGGTAGATACGGATCCCATATCTCCCCCATATATTTGGGCGTGTGATGCATCAGCAGAGCATGCAGAAGCCCTTGATGGAATTTCACGAGGTGAACATCACATGTGATTTCTCCTTTACAGCCAAGCGAGCCAAGCTGGGCAGGGGAGGGGGACAGGGGAGGAGGGATTTCTACCTGCCCTCTCTCCTCACCCCAGTAGGCTGGGAGGGTGGTAGACAGCTAGCCCACCACAGGGACGCAGGTCTCCTGTCCCCCAAATGCTGGTTGGAAGGGCTTTTTCATTTGACCATGAGTCCAAAAGAGCCCAGTTTCCCTGATGGCAGTCCCTGCTCTGGCCTTTCCCTTCTACTTTCTCCTACTGGCTTCAGTTCCCTAGGGAGATGGGTGCCTGTTCCTGATCTGTCTGTAGTCAAAAAAGCTGGTGATCATATCTGTCTTGCTGCCTCCCAGGCCGAGGAATGCCAGGAGCACCCCTCTCAGTGTAAGTTCTGCAAGCTGGCCATGCAGCTCAGCAAGCTGGAGGTCCACGAGTTCCACTGTGGCAAACGGACAGAGCTCTGCCCCAACTGTGGCCAGTTCATCACACTCCAAGTGCTGGCCCAGCACAAAGACGTCTGTCGGTGTGAACAGGCCCAGCTCAAGAAAGGTGAGCACACAGGCTGGGGCAGAAGAGGGATGCTTCAGGGACCACAGCCTCTCCTGGATAGGGTGCAAGGAATAGAAACTCTCAGCACGACAGATGACAAGGCTATGTGTCAGGAAGGCCTCAATTCACCTGGCTGATCTAGTTCTAAGTCATTCATTAAAGTGGCCTTCTTGTGTGTCTGCTGTGGTCTTCAAATGACTGGTCCAGTAAGACCAAAAGGCTGGGGGTGGAGCCTGGCAGCTGCACAGATGAGAAGGCCATGGGCAGACCTAGAAAAGGGGAGGCTTTCTTTGAGCTCTTCCAGCACAAGCCCAGCCTGGCAGACCCACCTGCATCCTTCTACAGATGAAAAACTGACTCAGAGAATGATACAGGGGCTCCCTACAGGCAGAAATGAGAAAGGACACCCAAGTTTCCAAATCAAGAACTTTCCCCACCATCAGGAAGGGACAGAAAGAGAGCTAGCTGTGGCTCCTAGCCTTTAGCCTATGTGTTGGCTCCTTGGTACCACTTACCTCTTTATGAGACTGAATTTACTGAGGACACAGACATCAGTCTGACACATCTTTTATTTGACTTCACCGGTTGTTTTGGTAACGTGGTAACATGGAAGAGAGCCTAAAACCCCTTCCATGGTAACTCTCTCCTGGTAAACAATGTCCTCAAGGTCAAAGTAGCCAGTGAGAGATTCTTAAACATTTTCTTCTTTCTAGCATGTCTGGGCTTCAACACAACCAACCCAGTCTTCATCACAACTTTGTCAACATAACATAGCACTAGGTCAACACCATCAACAAAGATGTATACAAGTAACACCTGGTCTGACACAGACCTTGGCAACTGGTGGGATGAAAGGGAAGTCAGATTGGCTAGAATGGGTTTACAGCCCCCTGCATCTCCTTAGAAACCAGGCCTATTTTCAGAATGTGTCTCTCCATCAGGGTCACTGCAGCCCAGAGTACACATCTGTGGCCATGAAAGACATGATGTAGGCAACTCAGCCAAAGGTTGTCTGTGTGGTCAAGGATGCTGGCAGTGCAGGAAATTCAAGGCCAAGCAGGCCTGAGGGCAGTTCATGCTCATGAGCAGCTGTGGGAGAGGGAAGCTAGCCACTGTCAAGGGCATTCATTTGTGGTAGTGTTTCTGTGCTTATTCAGGGGAAAGAATTTCAGCTCCTGAAAGGGAAATCTACTGTCATTGTTGCGACCAAACGATTCCAGAAAATAATCATTCCCACCATATGGTAAGTAGCAATTAGTAATTTTCTAATGGTGCCAATAGCTAGACCACATTTCAAATGTGTAATAGGAAAGGCAGATGCTGGGCCCAATTTTACATAGCATGGATATTAGAGGTTCCCATATTTATTTTTTGCTTTGCTCAAAAAGGGATTTTAGTGACTTGCTTTAATTTAGCATAATTGATCTTCATTTGTGCCCACCCCTTCAAGTGGCCTCCCTGACAATCCTGATCACCTTGGACCATCTGCAACCTTCAAGATCTGAACATAGGGCCTGTCTTTCCATCTTCTTCTACCAGGCTGTGAGCTCCCTGGCAAAACTGAACAACTTGTTCTGTCTTCCTGATACACGCTGGCCACAAAAAGGGGACTTGGTAGAGATACAGTGATGTGATGGATTGATAATTTTGCTTAAGAACATTTCACAGACTCTTCCCTCCATAGAGTGCATTGCTGTGCCAATGTACTCATTTGCAAGCCCCCTGGGAAACTTACCAAGACTTCTCTCCAAGGAACTCATCTCCTTTTCCTTGAGCAGAGAGCTATTTACCTTCTTAACTCTTTGATTCCTAGAACCATAGAATATCAAACTAAAGAGATTGTAGCAATGATCCAGCTCTTTGTGTTTTTTTATTATATTATATTATGTAGTTTTATGTATTATGTAATATTTATTTTTTATTGTATTTTATTATGTCAAGATACATGTGACATAAAATTTATCATTACTGTAGTGACACTTAGTACATTCACAACATCATGCAATCTAGGCCCAGAATATGTTCATCATTCCAAAATGAAATCCCATGCACATGAGTAGCCACTATGTCACGAACCAGCACAGGAAGGGGAGTGAACCAGAGTGGAATTGGTGGGGAATGAGGAAAATACAGCACAAGAGAAGACAGGGAAACAAAGGATGGGACTGGGAGGACTGACTGAGCTGATGGCTAAAGCCAGCACCAAAGCATAAAATCAGCTTTATTTTATAGTATCTCTACAGGGTTGTCCAGGAGGAGGTAGCAGACAAAATGGAAAAATAGCATAAATAAAAGACATAGTTTTGGTCTTACAGTAAGATAGGAAAATGTAAATTACTTTAACTAAGGCAAATCATCTTATAATGGTTTTTACTCAACTTCATTAACATATGACAAGCAAGAAGGGAAATATCATGATAATCCCAGTATAGTTAACAAAACCAAGGAAAAACTATCTGACTTAGTGGTTACTACTTAACTTTGTTAGCATATGACAAGGAGAAAGAACAGAGAGATTTTAAGGATCTCTAGGTGGTTAACTAGACAAAGAAAGGGCTTCTGACTTTTGGCAAAGGGAGCATGAAGAAAGGAATATGGCTGTTTATGGAACAGAGGAGAAGCAGTTGGGGGTTCATTCTCTGAATGTTCCCCAGGCCATGAGGGCCCTGTCTATCTTACAGCCCACTCTCTACATCTCCTCCTTTCCTTTGACTTATGAATGGATTGCCTTTAACTGGAGGACTCTTTTGGCTCCTACTCTACAGAAGACTGGGAAGACATAAAATAAAAACAATATTAAAGTTTTTAATATAATGTTATTGTAAAATGCTCAATTTTTTTTAAAGATTAAAAGACTGTAATTTATAAAAAATAGCTTTAGCAAGTTGAGTAGAACCATAAACATTCAGATGAGTTTGAACTTTTTGATGGTTTTGCTATATAAATATTATTATTATTATGAGTAGTGCCATGGTATAAATACTTATTAAGTTTAAAGTTTGCATGCCTGATTTGTTATACCATGACTGAGTAACATAACAAAAGATGGCTGTTTAATTACAGTAATAGTATCAAATGGATTAATATGGTTAATATCATTAGGTAAATTACAATTAAAACAATTTGAAGAGAGTCTATGTTCAATTTTAGTTATAGAAATAATTCTGCCAGAGCAGAAGAGAACACAGATTGGAAAGGGGGGTGTCCCTGTTCATAAGGGTTGGGGTCTAAACTGTCTTTAATTAGTTCCCAAAGAAGAAAGGCATCAGTGGGAAATCAAGAGGGACCATGTGTAGTATAATGAGAGTGTAATTTTTCCCCTCCTTTTTCAAGTTGCTGCATTGACTGGGCCCTCCTCGGGAAACTAAGGACAAATTTCTTGAACAAATTGGAGAAAGCATTCTACTTGAATAATATGAACATGACAGCTCCTAGTTTTTAGCATAGATTTGAGTATTTGAGTAAAGAGTTCTTGCTCTTTAGAGCCTGACTGCCCATAATTCGTTACTCCCAATGAAAACTACCCTCATACTCACAAAAATTACTTACCAACTACGCAGTTCCATTACTTCATCTTCAAGGGGGCTTCCCTCACCTGCGTGCACATACTATTCCATACTCTGGTCCCTGTTTGGGCGCCACCTGTCGCAAACCAGTGCAGGAAGGGGAGCGAACCAGAGTGGAATTGGTGGGGGATGAGGAAAATACAACACAAAAGAAGACATGAAAACAAAAGATTGGACCGGGAAGACTGACTGCGCTGATGGCTTAAGCCAGCACCAAAGCATAAAATCAGCTTTATTTTATAGTATCTCTACAGGGTTGTCCAGGGGAAGGTAACATAGATAAGGTAACATAGACAAAATGGAGAAATAGCATAAATAAAAGACATAGCTTTGGTCTTACAGTACAATAGGAAAATGTAAATTACTTTAACTAAGGCAAATCATCTTGTTAATGGTTTTTACTCAACTTCGTTAACATATGACAAGCAGCAAGAAGGGAAAGATCACCATGATCCCAGTATAGTTAACAAAAGAAAATCTATGTAACTTCATAGTTACTATTTAACTTTGTTAGCATATGACAAAGAGAAAAAACAGAGAGATTTTAAAGATCTCTGCATAGTTAACTAGACAAAGAAAAGGCTACGTGACTTTTAGCAAAGAGAGCATAAAAAGAAGAATATGGCTGTTTTAGGAACAAAGAAGAAATGGTTAGAGGTTCATTCTCTGAATATTCCCCAGGCTGTGAAAGCCCTGCAAGTCTTACAACCCGCTCTCTACACCACTACCCACTCCTCCCTCTTCCTAGCCCTGGAAACCACTCATTTGCTTTCTATCCCTATGGACTTTCCTCTTCTGGACATTTCATATAAATGGGATCATAGAGTAAGTGGCCTTTTGTACCAGGCTTCTTTCACTTAGTATGACATGTCTAAGGTTCCCTCACATACTGGCACTTTATTCCTTTTATGGCCTTTATGGTCAGACCACATTTTGGTTTTTGATCAATTTGTTAATAAAGGGATTGTTTTCTCCTCTCAGCTTCTTGCTGCCTTGAGTGTAGTCTGTGTTTCAACAGAATGAGCTACACCTGGCAGCCATTCAGGGGTGCTAGGATGCTCAATAAGAATTTGCTTGTTATCTGTAATTTGTCTATGAGTATATTTATTTTTATTCATTCTGCTCAGAACAACATGCTCATGTAGTTTGGGTTTTTTTTCTCCTGCTTAGGATTCCTCCTTTCTGAATACAAAGATTTATGTCATTAATCAGTTCTCAAAATTCGGATCTGTTATCTCTTTGAATCCCCAGCATTCCCCAACTGTCCCATGTTCTCTCAACTTTTTCTCTGGAATATAGTGGGGTATATATCAGGCCTTCTCACTCCAGTTTTGTGTCTCCTTAACCTGTCACGTTTTCTCTCTTTACTTTTCTATGTTCTGGGTAATTTCCTCAAATCTATCTTCAAGTTCATTCATTCTTTCTTGGTTGATTATAATCGATTGTTTTTAACCTATCTAGTGAGGTTCATTTTATCTGCATTTTTCATTTCTAGAAGTTCAACTTATATTTCTTTCAAATATGCCTATTATTTTTTCCTGGGATTTCATTCTCTCCTTTAATCACCTTTAATTAATTTATTCTCTAGTTTCTATATTATAGTTCTGTTATCTGAACTTCTTGAAAGCTGCATGTTATGTCTGTAACTCTAACCCAAAGTGGATTGTTTCCTTGTTTTTAGTTTTGGATTGTGAATTTCTATTTGCTGTAAAAATCCCCTATAACCTATTCTGAGGCTATGTAACCTCCAGAGGAATTTTGTAGTAAATTTTTTCTGCCAAATATCTCTTTGTTTATATTAATTCTTTTGCTTGGGGGTTTTTAAACTGTGAGGCTAATGTAAATGTAAACCCCAAACACAAGAATGGTATGGACTTGTGATTTTGATTTTTGACTCCAGCCCAAGGTAAAAAAGCTTCCATGTCACTTGGCTGTTCTAATTAGCTGATTCTTTTCTCTCATCATAATTAGCTGATTCTTTTCTCTCATCATAATTTAGCCTTAAAGTTCCCAGCTTTATGCAGGAGAAGTGGAGTCTTACTTCTAATTTCCCACCTCTGTGTATGGGCCTTTTCTCTCATCCAAGCCCCTAGTCACAAGATTGACCCCACACCTCCCATAACCAAAGTATCAGCTCAGGGGCTTAACTAGCATCTTAGCCCATTCATGTTGCTATAGCAGAATGCCATCAATGGAGTAATTATAAAGAATAGACATTTATTTCTTACAGTTCTGGAAGCAGATGCCAGTGCCAGCATGTTGTCTTATATGGGCCTTCCTGCTATATTCTAGCACGGCAGAAGGGCAAACTTTTTTTTTTGCAGTTTTTGGCCGGGGCTGGGTTTGAACCCGCTACCTCCAGCATATGGGGCCAGTGCCCTACTCATTTGAGCCACAGGTGCTGCCCAGAAGGGCAAACTTTTATAATGGCCTTAATTCCACTAACAAGAGTCCTCATGGCCTAATCACCTCCTAAAGACCCTACGTCTCATACTATCACATTGGCAACACCTGAATTTTGGAGGGAACACATTCAACCCTTAGAAACCAGTCTCTTCATTCCTGGAATGCAAAGTGTTCTGTCTTTCCTGCAAAGTCAGCTAGAAACTTGAATGGAATGTTTGTTATATTTTATCCAGCATCTCTAAGTGTTTATAGTGGGAGGTTTTTGTGTTATCGAGTCTACTGTATTCTCCAACCATTAAAGCTGAAGTCATTCTTTTATTTGCAGGAAAATTCAATTCATCCAAACTCAGAGTTTGAGAAACATTTTCCAGTTGGAGAGCCCGCAATTCCTTCTCCATCTCTCCCAAGTCAGGCTGCTGAAAATCAAACCTCCACAGCAGAGGAAGTTGTCCGTCCAAAGATAAAAAATATAAACAGATTTCCTCTTCTTTCTGGAAGTTCATCAAAGCAAGCATCCAGTGGCAAAAAAAAAACTGGGGGTCTGCCTCCAAAGTCCGAGTTCAAGACCAAGACCACCTCCTCTGTAGAAAAAGATGACACAGCCTATGACATTCTGAGGAGATGCTCTCAGTGTGGTATTCTACTTCCCCTGCCCACCCTAAATCAGCATCAGGTACCCAGCCTCTCTTCTGTCCTGTCTGTTCTGTGAACCACTTGAACAGTGGCAGAGAAATTTAGTACCAGCAGGATGTTTGTGAATGTTGCGACTGGAAAGGCCCTTCTCTGTCCCCCCTTCTCTGTGTGCCCAAATGCACTCCCTCTTAGTACTTACCACCGAGTTTATCTGCATCACCTCCCAGAGATGGGGTTACCTTTGAATATAGATAGAACGAGATGTCTCATCTCTGAGTCTCCACCTTCTAACCCAGAGCAGCAAGTGCTTCAAAACTGTTGAGTAAATGAATGAAGCAGAGCGTACCCGGTCTCTCTCTCTCTCTCATGGTGTAGATATGGCACCTGAGGCCCAGAGAGCGGAAGTGTCTTGGTCAAGATCCCAGGTCAGTTGGTGGCTTGCCTCCAGTAGACCAAGGTTTACATCAAGCAGTTCAGGGTTTTTTGCCATCTCCCTGAATATCCTGGTTTTTACATCCTAGATTATTTTCTAGTAATAATAAAAAATAGCATTAGAGGTAGTTAACCATTGTGTGCCAGTTATAATGCAAAGCTCTTTACGAATGGTTAATCTTCATTGCAAACCACAGGCTCGGATTTTATCCCCACTTTACAGATAAGGAAACTGGACAGAAAGAATAGCTTCCCAAGAGCTATATAACTAAACAACTACAGGCTCCAGCCTGGAATCCACATGTATATTGCTGCAAAGTTTATGATGTTGACCTCCGGACTGGATCCCTAACTTTAAATTTTTTTTTTCACTATATATTTTCCAAAATACAAAAGTACTAGATTTTGTTGTAGCTAGTTGACATAACACCACAAAAGGAAGTACAAAAGCAAAGCTAACCATGCCCTGTTCCCTTCCCATGAGATACCAATCTCCGCAGCCTTGGGGACATCTTTTTAAAACTTTGTCTCTGTGTCCTCAAAGCTGAATGAGCATATACTGGGTTTGAATCGTTTCTTTCCCTCACATATTATCTTCCTATACTCACTACTCTGCCATTTACCTATTCCATGTAATATACCTGTATGATACACACTCTTTTCAAAAAGGTAGACCTAAATCTTTTCTCTAACTTCTTTATGCATTTGTATATTCACATAAGCATACAGTTTTGCAAAAATGGGCTAATTTCATATTTGCTGGGGGTGCTATTAGTGCCATTTTCCCTTGCCACCCACAATTTGGTATTTTTCCTTCTACACTTTTCTCCATCCCTATATAACACGGTTGCCAGATTTAGCAAATGAAAACACAGGAAACCCACCCAAATTTGAATTTTAGAGAAACAAAGAACTTTTTCTTTTTAGTATAAGTATGTCCCATGCAATGATTCTCTGTTTCACTGAAATCGAAATTTAATTGGAAATTCTGCATTTGGGGGGCAACTTTATTATTTAACCACATACAAACACACACATTTAGAATCCTATTATACACAGTGCTTTATATCTTAATGATTCAGCAACATCCACAGAAATCCCTCCAAGTCCAACAATGTGGGCTCATTTTTTTTTAATAGCTGCATAAAAAGTCCATGGTGTGGGGCTGTGGGTGTTCCCTGTACCCTGATGGTGACAGCACCTCTATTAATGCCATCTCAAGCCTCCCATACCCTTCTTAGCCCAGTGGGCTCTGTGACTTTCCTAAGCCATCATCACGCCCTCTGGGCACCTGTGGCTCAGGGCTTGCCCTGGGGAACAGTTGGACAGCAATATCCAGAGACATCCCAGAAACTAGTACTTTCCACTTTAAACATAACAAACTTTTAAAATATCCATTTCTTCAGGAGAAATGCTGGCTGTTAGCTTCATCAAAGGGAAACAAGTGAGGAATTCCAACTTGATTTGGAAAAAAGAAGGTACTACCAATTTCTCATTTTTCTTTTAAACTGCTGAAATGAGACAAGAAAAAATCATGCACTGATTTAAAACCCAATGAAGAAGAAAAAAAAAAGCCCTCTCTTCTTTGAAGCTGAACAAAAACTGTGCAGTTAATACTGGGCGCTTAAAAACGCAGTAGTGAATGTGGAACCAAGCCTGTCTGTATATCGCTCTTTCTAGCTTTGTTTTTCCTCACCAGTATCCTGCCTAACATTTGCTTCCGTGATGGTTAGATCTCATTTTTAACACTGGCTCTCCTGCTGACTTCCTGTGTGAAGAGACAGGTTTTATTTCTTGCGATTTAAAAGGAAAGGTTTGGCCTAACTATTTTCCTTTCTTTGAACAGAGACATTGGTTCGTCCAACGGCCACAGATAAACCTAAGGGGGGAAAAAAGACGCCAACTCTTCTGCCTGAGATTTCTCATGAAGCCTCTCCCCCAGACACCTAACAGATCCCAGCTTTGTCCCTGAAAAGTGAAAAACACCTTCCCTGAAAGTTTCTTGTCTACCTTTATTTGTCTTCCATTCTGGGTAAGGGATGACAGCAGTACTCAGGAGAAAGGGAGCGACAGAAGTGACGACATGGGAAGAGCGAGGGATGGAGAAACGAGGCTGGGGCGGCTGGCCAGGCCAGGAGAAGCGCCAAGGGCGGCTTAGACGGCTCCAGCAGGGAGGGGGGCTGGGGGAGCCCACAGAAGGAATTAGTACGCCCCTACCTTTCTGCCTGGGCTTTGGGGAGACCCATTCAGGGCACTCGCCTCTGCCAGGGAAGGAAAAGGGCAAGGAAGATGAAGGCGCCCGATCCTCCTGAAACTGGAAAGGCTGCGCGGTTCTCCAGCTGGGTTCAGGTCAGGTCCGCTAAGGTTACCCCGCGGGACCCTAGTCTCAGGAGGAGAAAGTGGAGTCCAAGGGCTGACCGCACTGCGGCGGCTTCCAAAGCAGAAGCCTAGCCGACCCCCGCCCCCGGGAAAGGCGGAGAACTGAGCCGGCCTGAGCCCCCAGTTCTGAGAGGCAGTAGGGCAGGGGCCATGCCTATCCTCACCTGGAGCGCGGATCGAACCTCCTGCCTCGCAGCCCCGGCCGGGGCGCCTTCCTCGACGGTCTGCACCGCGGCCATTCTCGCCCTCTGCAGGAGCGATCGGTGATCTGGCAACTCCGCACCCGCCGCGGATGAGCAAGAGTCCTGCACGAGCGTCACAAAGGCGGCCCGGTGCTTGGCGTCGTTCCTGGGCGCGGGCCAGGCGCTGACCGCAGGTGCTCACGGAGTTGGCGTAGGAGCAGCCGCGGCGCGGGCGGAGCAGGCAGGCGCGCTCCGGGTTCCTGCAGCCCAGATCGGGCGCCTCCAGCGGGTAACGCGCGAGCGCTGGCCGCCGCGGCCCCGCGCGGCGGGGCGGGGCGGGCGCAGGCTGGGGTGGCGGTGGGACTCCCGCAGGGCCGCGCGGGGAGGGCAGGGGGCCCTCCTCACCTGCCTCCTCCCCTGTCCCGGGTGGTAGGACATCCTTAGGTTTCCTTCCCTGGTTGGCAGTTGTGTGAGCTGGTGGACCAAGCCTAGGTTTGGGAGTCCTAGCCTGGGTTTGAATGTCACCTCCCTGTTTACTATATGCTCTCTCCAGGAAGCCTTATGAACCTTCCAACACCCCCATTTCCACATTTGTAAAATGGGTGAGTTCAAGTCACCATGACAGGCAGGGATGTTGCAGAACATCCTTAGCGCCAACTAATAGCAGCCAACGCTTGCATAGCACTGACCCCGTGCTGGGCACAGTTCTGCTGCTTTCAGTACATCTGCTCATTTAATCCTCCCAACACCAGGAGAAAGGTACGATTTCTATCTCTATTTACAGACGTGAGGACTGAGGCATAATGAAGTTAACTTATGGCTCGGCGCCTGTGGCTCAAATGGCTAAGGCGCCAGCCACATACACCGGAGCTGGCGGGTTCGAATCCAGCCCAGCACGCCAAACAACAATGATGGCTGCAACCAAAAAATAGCCAGGCATTGTGGCGGGTGCCTGTGGTCCCAGCTACTTGGGAGGCTGAGTCAAGAGAATCGCTTAAGCCCAGGAGTTGGAGGTTGCTGTGAGCAGTGATGCCACAGCACTCTACCTAGGGCAATAGCTTGAGGCTCTGTCTCAAAAAAAAAAAAAAAAAAGAAGAAGAAGTTAACTTACCTAAGGCCACACAGAGCAGCTAGGATCCAGCCCCCTAAGCTACACTGCCTCAGATGAGGACTCCAGGCAATAACTTTTCCAGCCCACCAGACCTATTCTTCCAACTCCATCCCTTACAGCTTCAGCATCTGATGATTCTTCGGATTTATGAGCTTGCTAGAGCTAGCGGTTTAGTCTAGCTTTTGAACTGGTTTAGCTTTTCTGGAGCACCTTCTAGGAGCTTTGCTTAGAGCCAGTGCTGTGGAGGGCCCTTGCCTGGGGCAGTTTACAAGTGATTGAAGAGACATCCTTATTTCTTCATTTGTTAAATATTCAAATGCTTTCTCAAAGGCAAAATGAGAATGTTAATATCCTCAAAGGATGTGTGAGTCCCTCGGGAGAGAAAGGCCAGGACACAAATTATATGAAGGGGCAGACCCTGGTCATTGGAAACCAAAGAAAGGGGAAGGTTGACTATGGGAGATACTGGCTGGGAACCAACTGGGGCCCTGTGTCTTGGGTCAGGGCAGGCCGCTGTGATATCCCTTAGGAAAATCTGTCCAGATGTAGAGATGGGAGGGCCGGCTGGAGACTGGAGTGAAACTGTTCAGTGGATGGTGAAGGGAAGAGAAGGGGTAGTAAGGACGAAGGCCTGAAGAAGTCCCTAGAAGACCCGCACAGTAGCTCACTGGTGTTCCACTGAGTATTGGAGGAAACAGTAGAGAGGATGGGGACAGGCAAAATACCCACTACAAGTTCTACTCAGCTGATAGATAGATGCATGGGTGGAAAGTACATAGAGCCACATGAATGAATCCTACAAACATAAAAGACACGTTTGCAAGTTGACAAACAACAATGCACATCAAACACAATGGAACAGTTGCATATGGGAGGGATGGAATGGGACAGACAGAAGGCTAAAAGGGAATAAATAAGCAAATCAAACCAGAGAGGGGTCTTGCACAGACAACTAATCTCTGTCCTGACTTAAGATACATGATTAACTTATCCCTCTGCACCTGAGGCCCAAAAAGTAGAGGTAGGAAAAGTACAGGAGAAAACAGTTAAAATGCCCAAGTTCTAGTCTGGGCCCTGTTACTAACTTACTGTGTGACCACAGGCAAGTGCCTTCACCTCTCTGGGCTTCAGTGACCATCTTCAAAGAAATCAATTCTCAGGTCTCTTTCTACCCCTGCAATTTTATAAGACATGATCAATAATCTTAATTTCCTTGGTAAAGTAGCCTATAAAAGATTTATGGAGTGGTAGAGCTTGAACCTTGAGGAATGGGACCTTGGGAGAAGCAAAGAAAACAAAGGGAGTTTGGGGGCAGGGGAAATTGAAAGGTCAAAGTCATGAAAATTTCAGTATGGTGCATGTATTAGGCAGGCCTTTGCCCAGCTCTCCCCTGGGACTCCCTAGCGTGGCTGGAGGTACCACCTGCAATCCAGCAGTGGGGTCAGAAACGTCAGTCCTCCCCACTGCTACCTTCACCAGTTGCCGAATGATGCCCACCAAAGAACTCACAGATGCATCAGCATTCCCACCACAACACCTGGACTCTTGCTCTAACCATCCTTCCTCTGCTTCCCCAGAGTGTCCTTTCTACACCTCATAGCACTTCCAGGCACACGACCCTTGAATCTCCACAGCTCACCATGACCTCAACTGGGGTTCACCATCCTTGTTCTGCTGCTCTCTGTACCTCTTGAATATTAACACAACCATCAGCACTGTAGCTCAAACCATACACTGCCTCTCATCCAGGGAAGGGGGCAGGCCATGTCAGAATTCCCAAATCTTGGGGAAGAGGACATTGGGAATCTATGGCCCCTAGGACACAGTCTTTATCACTTCACTCAGAGCCCCCTGATCCAACATCTCCTATGGCTCCCACTGGATCCAGTTCCTCTACTCCCTGCCTACTTTAAAAGTTAAACTCCAGATAATTCAACGATTTTTAGCTTCCTGAACATGAGCACATCTCACACATACTCACACTTCTGTGGCTTTGCACAAATCGTTCCCTCTGTCCAGAAAGCAGCAGCCCCTCCACCACCAGCACTCGGTCAAACTAGTCTTCCTTGCAAATCCTGCCCACCCTTCAAAATCCAGCTTGCTCTGGAGGCTGAAGCAGGAGGATCACTTGAGCCCAGGTGTTCCAGGTTGCAGTGAGCTATGATGACACCACTGCGTTCTAGTCCAGGCAACAGAGCAAGACCCTGCCTCACAACAAAAAACAAAATACCCAGCTTGGATGTCACCTCCTCTGAGCAACCCTTTCTACTTCCTCCCTTCCCAGACAGAATGAATCACCCTCTATTTGCGCCACCTGTGCCATGAGTCGACCTGAACCTTTCCACTTTCCTCCCCGTGTTGTACTTGAATGCTGGTCGATGCCCCCAGATAGACTGTGAAATCCGTACAGGTGAGGACTGTGTCATGAATTTATCACTGAGCCACCTGCACCAGGCACAGTGCCTGATACACATGGGACCACAGAGAAAGGTAGTCCAATTAAGTTTAATTTCTATTTGGCAGGTAATGGCTCTTCATTTTTACTTCCCACAGAAAGCAAGCGATTGCTTTTCTTGCCTCCTTTTTGGAAGTCCTGCCTACCACCCATCTGCACTGTGCCTCTCGGGTCCTTGATGGATGAAGAAAGCGAGTTGATCCAGCCCCAAGACCAGAGCTGCTGGGCCACTCTGCCCGATGTGTGCCTGCGTCGTGTTTTCTGGTGGCTGGGAGACAGGGACAGGTCCAGGGCTGCCCTGGTCTGCAGAAAATGGAACCAGATGATGTATTCGGCCGACCTCTGGCGATACAGGACCATCACCTTTAGCGGGAGGCCTTCCAGGGTCCACGCATCTGAATTTGAGTCAGCTCTCTGGTACGTTAAGAAGTTTGGTCGTTATCTGGAACACCTGGAGATCAAATTCCTGAATCCTTACAACGCTGTCTTGACCAAGAAGTTCCAGGTCACCATGCGGGGCCTCCTGTCGTGCCTGGGCAGGAGTAACAGCCGTCTGAAATCTCTTTCCATACAGCACCTGGAGCTGGACCGCCTGGTGTGGAGAAACAGCATCCGGAGCTCCTTCATCAAGAGCTTGAGCTTCTTCTTAAAGAAAATGGGCAAATACCTGGATTATCTCAACCTGAAAGGGGCCAGGCTGACCGTGGAGCAGGGCTGCCATATGCTCAACTCCCTGAGCTACCTGAGGAATGAGAGTCTGGTCTCGGAGCTCAACATCGAGGATTATTTCAGCCACCACCTTGCCGTCTACAGCAGCCCCCAGTTCCACAAGACCATGGGCACCTTCCGCAACCTGACGGCCCTGACCCTCAACTACAACTGTATCTCTGACGAGCTGCTGGAGAACTTGTGTGAGAACAACGCCAGCACCCTCTGGACCATAAACATCAAATGCCACATTCATGACCCCCACGGACAGGTCATCTGGGGCATGTCCTGGGCCAAGCTGGCCAGGCAGGCCACCAACCTGAAGGTGAACTTCTTCTTCGAGCGTGTGATGAAGTATGAGCGCTTGGCCCGGATCCTCCTGCAGGAGATCCCAGTCAGAAGCATCAGTCTGAGAAGCTGCTACTTCAGCGACCCCGACTGGTCGATGCGGCCCACTCTGACGGACCTCCTGCCCACCTTCCGGCACACTCTGCAGGTGGGTGGAGAATGAGGGACGGGGAGACCTGGGAGGGGCTACCCACAGGGAAGCCTGCTGCTCCCAGCTCTCAGGTGGGGACCCACAAATTGAGGTTCTAGGAGATGTTACCAAACTAAGCCTCTTATCCTCCCCTTGAGACCACAGTAGATGACAACAACTGCTACCCAGACCCTACATTTGGGACACAAGGACTATTCTGGTTGGTTGTCATCCAAGGAAAGCCTCTATGTCTCCAGCTAAGAGTTGTGAAGCCAGAGCGAGCAGGTGCCTTGGCAGGTGACTAGCAGAGGGGAAGCCTCTTCCCACCTTTCCACCAGGTCAGGGCAGCACACAAGAGACTCAGTGCCTCCTGTGGTCAGCTCAGCAGGGGCCTGGTTATTGGGAAGATAGAATGGGGAGGACCAGAACAAACAAAAAGCCAAATTGGACTTAGGCAATTTGAGAGTTCAGAGGTTCTGAGATGTTCCCTAATCTAGCAGCTTTCCCATCTATAAAGTCAGAATCACTTTGCCCCTCCTGATGCCCCACGGCAGATGTAACAATTGATATCAACAGGTCTATACACCACTACAGACAAGGATGGGGTGCAAGGTGTAATACCTCATTTGATACCCACAAAACCGTGAGGCAAGCAGGGCAGACATTAGCCTGATCTATGCTATAGAAGAACTTGGCAGTTGGGTGCCTGGCTCACAGTCAAGCAAGCCAGTGTCCTACAGGGCTGGGACCTGCACCTTGGTCTCTGGACTCCGAGTACACCACATCCAAATTCCAAGTTTTGAGCTGGCTGTCGTAGCTCCGTGGTTAGCAGACTGGCCTCACACAGCAGGGGCAGCGAGTTTGAGCCTTGCTGGGACAAACAAACAAAAAGCCAGGCCTGGACATGATAAACAAGAGGAAAAAAAACAAAAAGGCTGGGTGTGGTGGCTCACGCCTGTAATCCCAGCACTCTGGGAGGCTGAAGCAGGTGAATTACTTGAGCTCAGGAGTTCAAGACCAGCTTGAGCTAGAGAGAGACCTCATCTCTAAAAAATAAAGCTGGGCATTGTGCCAGGCACCTATAGCCCCAGCTACTTGGGAGGCTGAGACAAGAGGCTTACTTGAACCCAAGAGTTTGAGGTTGCTGTGAGCTATGATGCCACCACCCCCTACTCAGGGCAACAGAGTGAGAGATTCCGTCTCAAAAAAAAAAAAAAAAAATTCCAAGTTTTGCAAACTTGAATAAGGTCACCATCATTCTCAGATGTCTTTCTCTGAGAACCATAGGCCCAGTGACCCTCATCTAAAAAGCTCCCAAACCACCATGGCTTTCAGGCCTAAAGCTGAGTTAGGAAAATGTGGCGAGATGACCCAGCCAGTCCCCGCATCTCTGCTCACACACATCTTCTCCTTTGGTGCTTTTCCAGAAATTAACTTTTGAGTTCAACAACAACCATGAGTCCCTGGACGAGGAGCTGCACCTCCTCATCTTATCCTGCAGGAAATTGTTTTATTTCAAAATCTGGGCTTTCCTTGATGTTAAGTTCGTGGAGAGGATCCTGAAAAGTCTGGAAGAGGGGCAGTGTGCCCTGCGCACACTCAAGGTAAGAGGACCGATGCTGGCTCCACAGGACAGGGCAGGGGCATCCAGGAAGGTACTTCGGGCCTGGCGTGGAGGTCGGACATCTCTCCGCTGGAAATTAGCCATTTCACGGAAGGGAATTTGGAGCTCTCTTCCTTAGCAGTTAGGTTTGGGCTTTTCCTGATTCTGCCAACAACTGTACGTGTAGGCCGGGCTCAGTCACTCACAGCTGTAATCCTAATACTCTGGGAGGCCAAGGCAGGTGAATTGCTTGAGCTCAGGAGTTCAAGACCAGCCTGAGCAAAAGTGAGACCCTGTCTCTACTAAAAATAAAAAAATAAAAAAAAACCCTAAGGCAAGAGGATCACTCGAGCCCCAGAGTTTGAGGTCTCTGTGAGCTATTATGCCACGGCACTCTACCTAGGGTGACAAAGTGAGACTCTGTCCTAAAAAACAAAAACTGTAAGTGTAGTTCGTTTGGATTATTGTTAAGTCCTGAATGACAGAGTCACAATGTGTGTGTATGGGTGGGGGGGTGTTTCTCTGTTGGCACAGGTGAGAATTTACACAAACAGATACGAGACAAATGAAGAGGACAGGACCCTACGGGACATTTACAGAAAGTACAGAAAGCTGATCGATTCAGAGCTTAACTATTTTGTCATCGCTTACCCCATGATGTAATGAGCGCTCTCTGGAGGAAGAAAGCTAGGAGCACTTTGAACTTGAAAACCCAGTTCTTACAGAACTATACACTTGGAGCATCCCCACTCCCACCCCTTTTTCTTCTCTCCCTCCCCTTTTGCCAGTTCTGCACCAACATGAATGACTCAGCACAGGCTGGGACTGCTGGTGATGTGAAGGCCCCAGGTGACTTTAAAGTGCTATCTTTACCAACTATCCAGGGGTGATTTCTCTTTTTGTCATTTGGTTTTGCTTTTTGACACCTTCATTCAGCTACAGAACTAAAAACCCCAAAACACCCCAGAGTAGTTTCTTATGAGAGGATCCTGACTCCTGCTGATGTGGGCACCTGAAAAGGTGTGTGTTAACTACCCATTGAGCAAATAGAATCACTTTTCTACTCAGTAACATTATCAGTTTATAAATACTTTATATGCTGGCTGGCCTCCTGACCTTGACCTTGGTTGGGCCTGATCTCAGACGCATAGAATCCACCAGCTTGTCTGTGGGTGAAGCAGGAAGATCCTCACTTTTAGAAGGATCCTGCTCAGAGAGGGAACTCCCTCCCCAAAAGGAACTCAGGATTTACGGGCCTTGTGGACTCGGATCTCTTGGTTCTCTCATTTTCTTGTGTCTCCTTTATTTTTCCATCTAAGTAGCACTGCACCCAGCCTGCTGTGACCACTCAGTCCTCGGGAGTGAGGCTGAACCAAAAGTGGCCATTACTCCCATACTTATGAAGGATTATTTGTAATGTCAGGGGGAAATGGTCCTAATGCAATATTAAGTGAAAAAAGGATACAAAGTGTATATTGAGTATGGCATCAATCATGTAAAATGCATATAGGTATTTTTTTTAAAGCACAGAAGACATGCACCAAAAATATTAACAGTTATCTCTGGATGATAGAGTTATGGGTGGTTTTTATTGTCCTTTTTCTGCTTTCCCATATTTTGCAACTTTTCTACGATGGCCATATGTTATTTTTATAATTAGGAAAAAATTCTAGTGTGTTTTAAATAAGGAGCAATTATAAATTCCTGAGCCCGTGCCATAGTGTGTATTGCTTCTGGGTCATTTGAGATTTTTGTACACATAGTTCTTTTTTATCAGTAGCTATGAATTAATAAAATCTCAGAATACTTTTAACAAGTGACTCATTTTAGATTTTGTGTGTCTTGCTTTTTGCATGCTGCATCCATGTTTATGTTTAGCTTCCTGATCCTTTGTTAAAATTCATATTTATCTAGTGTTTTTCAGTGTTCACATTCACTCTGTCATCCGAATCTCCCCACAATGCTGTTTGGAAGACATGCTTCCCATTTCACAAACGTTCAGAAAAGATCATCCTGGTGAAGAGATGGGGTCCCCACCAGGAGGGAGCTTTCAGCTCCGATGGGAAAAGGCACCTTAAAGTGTCATAACGCTCTGAAACCAGAAGGGCCCTGTGGCTGTGGATCAAGGAGGAGGTGACTTACAAGAGGTGCGAGGGAGCCTCAGCTGAGACCCAGACTACCTGATGGACGGATTGGTGCAATGGTTCCTCTGTAGTGCAGACCAGTCCCTGTCACCCCCAAACATGGAATCAGAGTAGAGATGACTCTTTTATGAAAAATGCATGCACATAAATAACATTTTTATGGAAGTATTTTCAAAGACCGAATACATTTTACAGTTTTGCGAATCTGTCACGTCGGGCTGAAGAGCAGACAGCTGAATTCTTATCCCTGCTTCCGCATTTAGTCTACTGCAATGGCATACACCACAGAGACCCCAGAAAATGCCAGGAAGAGTGAGTGAAAAAGGCACGTTACATCTGGGTGTTACTGTTAAAATAGTTTTGACCTCATGGATCCCTTAATAAAGGGATGGTAGGTACCCTCAGAGATTCCCTGACCACACAGAGAACTACTGCAAAGACATTCCAGTTGCCCCAAAGAACTGAGACAGGGTCAAGACCAGGAGAATCCTAGTGAAAAATGCAGAGCAGGTCTCATTTTTAAACAAATATCATTCATTCTCTGAATGAAATGACCACATTCAGAGGCCCACTGGTAGATGGAGACAGCTAACAGACCTATGACCCTCTACTCTCCTCAGAGTGACAGCTTCCTCATGCCTCTCCCCCTTTTTCCCATAAAAGCAGAGGGGTGAAGGGCTGACTCCCACAACCTCCTCATGCTGAGAGTCTGAAAAGAGTACCCAGCTCTTTGCAGAAACACACAGGAGCACCCTAACACGTCTCTGTCCCATGTTTATGAGCAGGAGACACATTCTGCCTCCCTGGGGCCTCCTCTCAGCTATTGGTTGGACCTAATGAAGCCCTAGTGACATAGTAACTGGGGCCAAGCCTCCTGAATGCCCAATTTGCAAGAGACTCATATATTGCTAACTAATCTGCAAGGTGATGGTATGTAGAAGGGGGAGCCTTTGGGAGGTGATTAGGTAATGAGGGTGGGGCCCTGGTGAACAGGGTTGGTAGCCTTATAAAAGAGACCCTGCAGTGCTCTCTGGCCCTCTTTCTGCCAGGTAAGGATACAGGGAGAAGTTTATAGTCTGCAACCTGGATAGCACCCTGACCAGAACCCAACCACACTGGCACCCTGATCTCAAACTTCCAACTTCCAGAACTAGAAAAAATAAATTTCTGTTGTTTATAAGCCACCCAGTCTACAACATCTTGTTATAGCATCTTGTAAACCAAGATATAGTTTACAAGGAATAAGGCTAGCTGTCACCAAACCACGGTATAAACCACTACACACAGGCAAATGGACAATATAAACGCAGCATTTTGTTTTTGAAAAGACTCTCAGGGATAGATTGATGACTCTCTGGACTGGAAGGATCCTAAGCCTGGGTTCTCGGTCTCTTTAAGCCACTATTTGTGTGACCCTGAGTAAGTTACATATCCTGCTGAGGTCTTAGTTTCTGCTCTCTGTAAAATGGGGGGAGCTGAGCAGCCGCATATCACCAAACACCTTGAGACACAAATGTGCTGAGATGGAGTCAGTGATGCTGCTGAGCATAGATGTACATGACCACCTTCCATGGCCCTGAACTTTGCCTTTGGAGCCAGGCTGCTTGGGTTTGAGTCCTGGCCTGCCACTGCTTGCTGTGTGCCCTTAGTCAAGTATTTAACTTCCCCAAGTGTCAGCTACTATGTACATCGAGACATAAATTATTTAATACATGCACTACAGTACATAAGCCTGGCCTATGGGTATTCAATAAACGTTGGCTTTTATTTAAGGAAGGGACAGACTCAAAAAAGAAGCTGATTTGCCCAGAGTCACATAGCCAGTTTGCGACAGAATCAATTCTATAGTTTCCAGAGTCAGAACCCAAAACTCTTTCTTCCGGCCAACAATAAAATGAGAAAAACACAATTCCTCTCACTTCCCCCAGACAGCTCATGCCAGACAGATAATTAAGGTGATCACTGGGTGAGTGTTCACTATGTGCTAGACATTAATTCGCCTAGTTTCAAGGAATCCTTACACAGCTCTAGAAGGGAGAGACTACTGTTTCCCTCTTTTAGAGAAAAAGAAACTGAGGCTTTGCAAGACTGATACCCTGACCACACATTTAGGTAACACTGGAAGTGAGCACCAAAGAGCTGTGCTCTTAATTCAACATACTGTCCCCAGAGCATGAAGATTTGGGGTCAATGTTCTGCAAGTCCATCAAGCAAAAGAACAGAAGAGAAAACTTCTGTTTTACTATGTTTAGCTTAGAAATGTTTCCGTGTAAGATGGCACTCTCAAGAACCAAGTATTTTGAGTAAAATAGATAGGAATAAAAAAATCTTTCTGATGCTTTTAGAATGATGAATGTTATTATTTCAGACAAACATCATCAACTATAACTTGAAAGAAGCAATCTTTTATAAATACAAAATACCCCTTTTCTTTGATGGGTACATAACCCTTTACAAACATATTACCCAAACAGCAATTCCCCAGAGGGGACTCACAGAAATTTGTATTTGCAATTCAAAACTGCAGAATCTTATTGTTTAATAGTTTATTGGCTGAATATCACATATGGAGGAAAATCATGCTGTGTGACTTCACTGGGTGGTGCTTAGAAAATTAATCTGATTCCTATTTCTCTATATTTGCAAGAAAAAAAAAGCACAGATTTTAAAAATGATCAAGACACAGACATATACAGTCTCAAATGTGCAAGTGGAATGTAAGTTCTTGGAGAACATGAATTTTTGCTTTGTTTATTGTGAACTTCCAGGGCTAGAACTGGACCAAGCACAGAAAAGGCCCTTACTGTTTGTTGAACAAATTAAAATAAGATCTTGTTCAGAGTGGATTCTGCCTTTTTTTTTACAGTAGGAAAGCATTTTGAAGTAATAAACATTTTTTTGTTTTGACCCATGTTAAGACAAATACAGGAGAATCTCCATAGTTGATCACCTCCCTACATTGATCACCCCCTTAAATTGACCTAATTTTTATAGACCAGACTTGTAGCACAGGTACATATCAGTAGAGTAGGCCTAGTCCCTATGTCAACCAGCTCTGTATGTTAACCAGTTTGTTAAAGTCCCTTGGATGGTCAATTTAACAGAGGTTCAATAGTGTGTCTTTTCTATAGCAGCCATTAAGAACACAACTATGCAATTAATTTAACCAACTCTGCTGTGTACTTTTAGACAAGGGACTGGTAACATGAGGCATTTTCAGCAAGAAGAAACCTTATAAATCACCTCACCAGCCCTTCTCACCCCCACCTCAACGTCCTCTCTTCACAGATGAGCAAACTAAGGCCCAAGGAGGGAAGGGGACTCAGTTACTAGGACAGCTGACTCTAAGAGCAGCTTAGGGAATGTATCCAAGCCTTTGCCTCCAATCTGTCCCCATCAGACTCATTCTAGACCATAGTCTAACCTTGTTACTCCTCAATGTCATCCACAGCTTGCCTGGGATTGAAGAATAAAACAACCTTAGAGAAATACAGATTCAGGAAGGAAGGACAAAGATATTTACTGAAGGATTGTCAGTAACAGCAGAAAATTAAAACCAACGAAAAAGTCCAACTGCTTGGAAAGGAGTGACATAAAGTCTGGTATTTCCGTGTGGTGCAGCAATTTTAAAACTCGGGTGGATCTTCAGGTTTTGACGTGAATATACTTCAAGAAATATCAAGTGAAAAAGGTCAACTGAAGGGCAATACCTACAACTTGATACCATTTATGTTTTGCTGGGCAGAGATTCCCAGCAAGTCCGCCCGCCCCACCTCCTCGTGCACCACGCAGAACACACTTCCTGAGGTCAGATTCACAGCCTTGACCTTCTAGCAGAGCCAGCTAGCCAGCCAGCTGAGGCTCCTCCGGCCCTCCCTTCCCAGCCACCGGGGTTCGCCTCACTCGTCGCCCTTCCCCCACCCAGCCAAGACAACCACCCGGGAAAACGATCCTGGCACGTAGGAGCCAGTTCTGCCTGCCGCTTCCTTCCAGGAACTGGGATCTCCCGCTCCACCTCACTCGGCCCTTCTCCCCTAGAGCGACGGAGTGAGACGCTGGAAGATCGAGGGTGCCTTTCGCGGTTGTTGAGGAAACCCAAGAACAACCAATTTCTTTTGAAGAAAGGCGTGGGATGGGGACGAACTGGAGGGAGGAGGGCCTGCGGCGTGCCCTGGCTCCGCCCTCAGACACGCCCCCAATCCCTGATTGGCCAAGGCATAGGCCCTCGGGCCACGCCCCGCGCTCTCGGGGGTCTTTGGTGAATAGGCGGGAGGACCTTCCCTCCTGCTGCTTCCGGGAAACCCCCCAGCTCGCCCTTGCTCGATTTTATGATTGTCTCCAAAACTTCACTGGATTCATATGATTTGACACCTGTCCACGTCTCCGATCTCGGCTTGTACCACTTCTCCTTTTCTCCAGCTAAACTGGCCTTTTCTTTGTTCACTAAAAATGAGATTCTTTTCCCCACTCACATGACTGCCGCCTTTGTCTCAGCTCAAATGTCAGCTCATCAGAAAAGCCTTCTCCTACCACTGAATCTGGCCCGCCAGTTCTGACACTTGCCCTTGCAACACCGTATTTCTGCCAGGGTGCTCTCCACTATCTGGAAGGGCTCTGTGTTCTCCCTGATTCTGGGTTGGGCTTCAAGAGGGCAGGCAGCTCTGTCTTGTTATCCTCTAATATCAGCGCCTAACATAGTCCCCGGTACTGTAAACAGGAGCCCAGTAAATATTGGCTGTGTTAATGAATAAATGAATGACTTCACACACATATCCCAATACCACAGACCTGGTGTGTGACCGATGTGACTATACCTTTGCTGACTCGCTGAAGAATGGCTCTGCCTGTGCAGAGGGCATAGCTGGAGGCATTGAGGTCTGCATTAGTGTCCTCACAAGGGAACCTGACAATCCAGTTACAGTTGCATGAACAAGCAAATCCTCCCAGCTTCAAGGGCATCAGCAAGAGTCTTCCTAATTATTACATTGTTTTTTTAAAAAAGGGCTTGCCGGCCACCCGTACAGTGTGAGTAGGGTACCGGCCACATACACCCAGGCTGGAGGGTTCGAACCCGGACCAGGCCAGCTAAATGGCAACTGCAACAACAACAAAAAAATAGCTGGACGTTGTGACAGGCGCCTGTAGTCCCAGCTACTTGGGAGGCTGAGGCAAGAGAATCGCTTAAGCCCAAGAGTTTGAGGTTGCTCTGAGTTGTGATGCCAGGGCACTCAACCAAGGGCAACATCATGAGACTCTGTCTCAAGGGGTGCTGTGCCAAATTTCATGAATGAATTTCCAAGTGAAAAAAATACTTGGGGACAACAGATCCTGGTTTCAGGATCTGAAAGCCTGAGATTCAATTAAGAACATCAGTCATTCATTAAAACATGGCAATTCATCAGCTGTGTGACTTCTGGCAAGTCAGTTCTTGTTTCTGTGGCCTTCTTTCCTCATTTGAGATCCTGTTTGTGAAACTCCTTATAACATGTAAAGCCCTGCGGTAAGGGGATGGGAGAGCTCCCTTGAGAGCTGGAGCCTGCCTGGCCTTACTGACTCTGCCCAGATTGCCCAATGCACAGCCCTGCTGTGTGCCAGGCCTTAGTCTTCCCATCTGTAGGATGAGGAAATTGGACACAATCATGGGGACCTGGGAGAGGGGTGCTCTGTTCCTGGACACCCTACTTTGGCCAAAAGATCTGTCCCTCCAATTTTACTTAATCACAATTCTCAGTAAGGTTTTGACAAAGGTTCTGGAAAGAAAACAGAGAGAGAAAGGGAGAGAAAGTGGACCAAAACAATGGGCTAGCCAATCAGCGTCTCCACCCATACTCTGGCTCTGAGATGGGTGATCAGTCAGGATGCATTCCCATCTCTGAGCCAGCAGACTCCACAGTGGCTTAAACAAAGAAGGGCTTTTTTTTTTTTTTTCCTCACTAATGGGAAATCTGGAGTTAATTGGCTGTTGATTTTGCTGTGGGGCTCCCCAGGGTTGGCACTAATATATCTACACTTCTCTCAACCTTTCCTGACGGTCTCCAGAGGCTGCTGCAGCTGCAAACACCTCAGCCATTGTCCAGGCAGGAAGACGAGGTAGAAGGGACAGCACCAGTATGGAAATCTCTTCCTAAAACCGGTAACTGCTTTGGATTCCTTGGCCAGAACTGGATCACATCGCCACCCCCAATAAGTCAGAAAACAAATCTAGCTCGTGTAGCCTCTTGAATGGAGATGAGCAAGGGAGAGCCCACGGGGTGGGCGTGGCTGATGGACCAGGCAGCCAACGGTTGAACCTGCCTCCTTCATGGGAGGCACCCTGTAAGTTCAGCTTTCCAGCCAGGCAGGAACATGGAGACCAGGGGCTGTACAGGGGCCTCTGCCCTGCACTGATGTTTCCCTGAAGCTATAACTGAGTACGAGAAGTACCCTCAGATACACGGTGGTCAGGAAACCCACAAACCAAATCAGCTCACAATATTGATTTCATATGATACGTTCCCTTAAGTCTTCTGCAGTTGGGAAGCTGGGTCACTGACTGCAGTTCCTCATCGTGAAAGACCCTTTGTGGCATTCATCTGGGACCTGAGGTTACCAATCCCCTTCCAAACTGAGGCAAAGAATCGAGTGTAAATCATCACAAAAAACAGACTTCCTAAGATGAAGGTATTAAAGTCAGGTCTGATTTGGAAAATGTAAGCTCAATCTCCAAATCTCACGCTGAGTCATAGTCAATAAGTTCCAAACTCTGTGCCTCAGTTTCTCCACCTCTCCTTGGTGGTGGTAGGCCATAGTGGTTTTAGGAATACAAGCACTAGAGTTAGCCTGCGTGGGCCTGAATCCTATCTGTCTGACTCCCCAAGCTTCAGTTTCCCCACCTGTAAAATGGGAATAACAGTTTATATTATGACTCATTATAAGCACTCAACAAATAGTGGTTGTTGGCTCGGCGCCTGTGGCTCAGTGCCTGTGGCTCAGTGGGCTAAGGCGCCAGCCACGTACACCTGAGATGGCGGGTTCAAATCCAGCCCAGCCCGCCAAACAACAATGATGGCTGCAACCAAAAGATGGCTGGGCGTTGTGGCGGGCGCCTGCAGTCCCAGCTACTTGGGAGGCGGAGGCAGGAGACTCACTCGAGCCCAGGAATTGGAGGTTGCTGTGAGCTGTGATGCTATAGCACTCTATCCAGGGTGACAGCTTGAGGCTTTGTCTCAAAAAAAAAAAAACAAAAAAAAACAAATAGTGGTTGTCATAATCACCAAGAAGACCAACAGTATGCCTGCCTTGCTTGGTTTTGATTTGAGATTGTAACCTCCATAGGGGCCTACACCTTATTCCTCACTGTTTGGGAAAGAAATTTGGCTCTTAGAGACCCCTCGAAGCTGTGCTGCTGCTGCTGCTGGAATATCCCCTTCCTTCCCACCAAATAAACATCGGTCTCTCCATCAAGATCCCATTTGGGAACAGCCCCACTCCCAGCCCTCCCCTGCCCCCAGTCAAGCAGCCATGGCCTGGGAGTTCCAACTCTCTTGGCTGACAGCCACAGGAAGCCACTGGGAGTCAGTGAGCAGAAAGTAGAAGGCAGCACAAGGCCGCTTGAGTGTCTCCCAGAACCTAAGGGCCTCAGGAACCATCTGGAGCAGAGGAAGGGAGAGCTGCAGAGGTTGCAGGGAGCCCTCCGTCTCTCTTTGTTTTGGGACAGTGGCTTCCACTGCTCCTTTTGCTGCAGGAGGCTTCTGGCTGTCTCCCATACACAGAACAATGGCTGTCATTCATGCTCCAAAGCCCATGTCTCCTCCATTCAAGAGAGCAGCCAGGGGGAACTGACATCTCCTTGTCTCAAGTCCAAATTCCTCAGGGGAGGAGCTCATTGGCCCAACTTTCATGAGCTGCTTCCTCCTGGCCCGGGCAGCTGGGGCAGAGAGTGAGGAGAGGTGCCAATGTGATGTTCTTTCTGGATCGTGTGGAAGGGGAGGGACAGTCCCTGAAGGTGCTGACACAGTGGACTGCAGGAGTTTGAATAGAAGAAGTCATCTTGTTGCCTACTTAGAGCTCTGCTCCACATTCAGAAGCAATGTCCTCACATACTCTTGTCCCAACAGGGCCACTCACTGGCTTTTCTTCAATGTATATTAGTTAAGGTCCTTAAGTGGGAAGTAACAGAGAAAAACCACTGGAATCTTAAGCAAGAAAGGGACTATATTGGAACATCTCGCAGAAAGATTTGGTTGTTGAGTCTTGTGTGGGAGGATCCAGGGAGCCTTGGGGAATGCAGCCACAGGAGTCTGTGAACCTGCTCTCCAAAGCCCTTGAGTTGCTCCCAGCCTCTGTGTGTTTCAGTTTCAAAATCCTGAGTCCCTGGAGGCAGACTCTGGACAGAACAGCTGGGTCAACAAGGGGCAGCCAGGGAGAGCAGCTCATGATACAGATGTGGTCACAGAGCCCTCTTATGTATATGTGGTCACAGAGCCCTCTTATATACATTCAGTTGTGATTCTCAGAGAAGAAATTACTGGGGGCTGGGAAGTTAGCTCATGCCATATGGAGAAGAGCCCTGAGTTTGGGGCCAAGAGCCCATCTTTGTCTGAAACTCTAGGATGACCCTGGGTGAGAAGGTTCCTTTCCCTTGTTCCTCTCCGAACCTCTGTGTCTTAGCCAACTCCAGCTGCTATAATAAAATACCAGAGACTGAGCAACTTACACAACAAATAAATATTCATCAGATATTTAGTTCTGGAAGCTGGAAAGGCCAAGATGGAGGAGCAGGCAGATTTGGTATCTGGTGAGAGCCGGCTTCCTGGTTCATAGACAACGTCTTCTCACCATGTCCTCAGGTGGTGCAGGTAAGAAACAAGCTCCTAAGACTCTTCTAAGGACATTTCTAAGGTCCTCCCATTCAGAACTCCACCCCCATGACCTCACCTAATCTTAATCACTTCCCAAAGACCCCATCTCTTTTTTCTTTTTGTAACGTATTGTTTCAGGTTCATTGAAAGTACAAAGAATTAGGTTACACTGGTTGCATTTGTTAGGTAAAGTCCTTATAATTGTGTCCCTCTCCCAAGAGGTGTGCCATACATAATCCCATCCCCTTCCCTCCTCCCGTCTCCCTGCTCCCTCGTTCCCCTGCCCCCCATGTAGAATTGATTTGAGGTTTTCTCTTATGAGGGTATGTATTAGATTATCTACTGGCTTCATATTAGAGTTGAGTACATTGGATTCTTGCTTCTCCGTTCTTGTGATGCTTTACTAAGAAGAATGGGTTCCAACTCCACGACCCCACCGCTGAATACTGTCATGTTAGAGGGTAGGGCCTCAACATACGAATTTGAGGGCTCACAAACGTTCACACCATGACATCCTGTTTCCTCATCTGTAAAATGGGAACACTGTACTGAGTGGCCACAGTGGTCCCAAGCAGCTCTCTCACAGCCATCCTGTCCACTCACATATTCTCTGTCTCTAGCATCCCCCACCCAGGATCTAAAACTTTGGGATTTTCTCAGAAGGTTCCGAGGTCTTCAGAAGCTAGAATTATCAGTGAGATTTTCAGACAGATTGTCATAGACTTAGCCCTCAGAGACCCACACACTCTACCAAGTGGCATTGACAGGTGACATTTATTGCAGGTCACGGACAGACCTCAAGGACCCCAAAATATTCATGCTGAGGACTTTCCCATGGTGTCAGGAGATTGTGAGGGAAGGGTTTGCACCAGCTTGAGCCACAGTCACCTTTCAATTTGGCTGTTACTGACACATTAACCTCACTGCTAACTAACATAAAGCCATCCTCTCCTTATTTCAATTGTCCCAACAAATCTGAGAGATGCTAACTTTCTCCAGCAAAGAGTCTTTGTGCCTAACTGAGCTCTTCCATTCAAATGCCATTGGTAACATAACATTTACATTTGCATGCAATGGGAAATGTTTTATAGAGAAACTGTCTTCTTCAAGGATTTTAAGAAACATACCAGGGCTGAGAGCCACAATTCATGCAAGGTTCAAACCAATCTACCCTGTGCTTCATAGTGACTTCATGACGTCAAAGGCACACAGGCAAACAGGTATTGATAAAACCATTCTGCTACTTCCACTCCGGGGCTTCTGTTTTCCCAACTGTGTGAGGTCTCAGTTGGACTAGATACTTTTCAAAGTTGCTTTCATATTTATGCCTCCAAGTCATTCATTTTTTAGGGCCATCTGCCAAGTTGAAAGAAATCAACTGGGAACCTTGTAATGTTGACTATAGGCTCACATGTAATACATGTGGAGATGTTTTGCCATTTCTTCTCTGACTTCTCAGCTTTTCTTATTCCTTGCAGCAGAGTGTGAACCAGCAGAGAGCAGAGGTTAGTCTATTTCTTTTCCAATAACAGGCTAAGATGAGCTGACTCTCTGGAGCATCCAACCTGCTGGCCCAGCACCTCAAAACATGGCATCTGTGGCACCATGCTTTCCTGGCTTCCTCCAGCCCCGAGGATGCTTCAATCAACCTGGAGGTGGGGAGTCCCCAGGGCCCTGGCCTCCTCATGCACTTCAAGCTCTCATGCATTTCTGTGGCCAGTGGCACCTCCTGCCTCTCTGGAGATGTCTCCCAGCTGTTTTGCAGCCACAGGCTCTTCGCACTCAGCAAGTGAGCTCGGTCCTTCACTCCCCAGCCCACCCATAGGAGGATAAGGACTTCCCTCCCGGCAAATGGCACGACCATTTGCCCGCTGCTCAAGCCAGAAACCTGGAAGCCATCCCCAACTCCTCCCCTCTCTTAACCTGTGTAACCAATCAGCCACCAGCCACTTGACCCTTACATGTACTTAGGGTTGTTGCTATTTCTATTTCATGTCTTAACTTGGTCTTTCATGTGTCTAGCTGGATATCAGGCCTGCTACGTGGCCTTCAGGCCTCCAGGTTCAATCTCTGCCCACGTCCCAGCCCCCACCCCATCTGAAAGCACCCTGCTCTTTAAAGCATCTTTGCACCTCCTGAAGTGTTCTCCCCACTGCTTTCCTCCACGACCTAATTTCCACTCGTGTCCCATAGTAGGCGCTCATCCACTGGTAATGATTGTTTCCACGGTGTCATCATTCTTCACGTCTCAGCCTAAGGGTGACCCCTCCAGAAGCTTCCTCTGACCCCCCCCCGAGGCTGTCCTCACAGCTTCCTGTCCTTACACCGTGACGAGGTCATTGCTGCAGCTTCGCCTATCCCCTCACTGTTCCCACTACGTGACAGTGAGGAAGGAGAGATAAATCTTAATTCTTAATAATCCCAAGAAAGCAGCAGGCAGCTGCAAAAAAGCTCCTCCTCCAAAGATAAGAGCAAGCTTTACACTGAGCTAAAATAACCTTGAAAAAAAACTCAGTAACCAATAACAGCACCCTGGCATCTAACATCTGTAGCCATAACTATATAGCTGATATTGAACTGAAGAAAAAAAAGAATAAAAGAATTTGGGAAAAACTATTTCCCATAACTCAGCATTTTACTCCTTGAGGCACTTGAGTTCTCTCTGGCAATTAAAGGTTCCGTTCTCTACATTGTTGGTGTGTCTGTCAGTTTTAATGCTGTTTTCCTGCAACATTTCTGATTCCCTGGCTGGGAAGATGAGCAGGTGAATTGGGACAGAGAGACTCTGGGGGGGCTTCCCTATGCCGAGTAGAGCACTCCCTAAAATACTCCCCGGTGCCCTGACTGACGAAGTTCCCTAAGAGTGCTCCCACGCTGATTTCACGGAGGGGGGCCTCAGCAGAGTGGCTGGGAGGTCCCATGGTGGTCCTTGCGGGAGGACAGTTCACCAACAGAGGAATGAACATACAGGGGGACTTAGGTAAGGAGAACTGGATTTAAAAAGGGGTATAAGGCTCGGCGCCTGTGGCTCAAGCAGCTAAGGCACCAGCCACGTACACCTGAGCTGGCGGGTTCGAATCCAGCCCAGGCCCGCCAAACAACGACGGCTGCAACCAAAAAATGGCCGGGCGTTGTGGTGGGCGCCTGTAGTCCCAGCTACTTGGGAGGCGGAGGCAAGAGACTCGCTTGAGCCCAGGAATTGGAGGTTGCTGTGAGCTGTGATGCCATAGCACTCTATCCAGGGTGACAGCTTGAG